>VYYJ01000142.1:0-95620 GCA_021029165.1 Cyphoderus albinus | reverse complement strand
ATATGCAATAATTAAACAATTTTAATACTTGAGATACGGTAAAACCTGTAAATAAACCTTACTGTAGCCGCAAATTTGTAGAATTTAATTATGTTTTTTTTACCTAAATTGGCATTATTTTGGGCATAAATACCTACCTAAACACAAAAAATTCATACCTAAAAAACCTTACCCTAGCCATGACCAATGTGTCCTCGTCATTAAAGATCTCGTTAGTTAAAACTTTTTATACCCAGAAATGAGTTTTTATTGATGTGCTCATATTACGCAAGACAAGACAATGTGTTAAATGTCATGTGAATTAGGATGTGTTCACGTGATCTCTGGAGCTTGGTTATATACGATTTCTGAGTAGTAGAGAAAATGAATAAACATGTACGGCACGGAGAAAAATCATAAAATGCAAATTCACTTAAAGGTAAACGTGACAGGACGTTGATAAACCAGTCATTTTAACTGTTGAAATTATTGAGGTGCAGGTTTGCTTGAAATGTAAAGCGAATAGGGAAAAGGCATTCAAATCTCATCATTGTTGATTTTCTTAACTTTTCAAATTACAATCCAAAAACTATTTTCAAACCGATGTGTTATTTAATGTTTCACAAAATTGTGAGATGTGCAAAAAAGTAGTAGGCATCAACTTTTATTTTTAATGGTAGTGTCGGATATATTTGCATAGGCTACTATAGGATGATGTACAAACGAATTTCCAACTACATACAAAAATATGGATGGTATAGAAAGAAGCTGAATAAACTCAAAACGGGTAACATTTGAAATTAACAGTAATTAAATTTAAAGTAGTAGTTTCTTTTCTTTGTTTAAATATATGCAAAACATGTGTAAAGGTTATACGTTCGTGGTAGATTATGATAAAATCCACTTGAACAACAGGAGAGTTTTCCTAAGCTGGAGGTGCAATCGAACGAAATAGTCAATATTATTATGTAAATGATATGGCTTTTATTTGTTTTATCACTTTTACGATTAATTTCAGAATATAAGGTATGTGCATAGTGGCCAATAAGGCATAATTTTACAAATGTCAATAGATTCAAAATTTAACTAAATGCAGGATCTATCCTATCCTATCCTATCCTTTTCCAGCTTACTATCGTAAAGCAATTATCGAAAATTTTCAGCATTACTTCATTTCCCGTTTCGCCGGAGAGATATAGCATTTGCAGTGCACTTATGTACCTTTGTTTCTTTATTTTTTAGATCCAATAAGGGCATAAATAAGTTGCTTTATTATGTACTCCAATTTAATAAATAAATATTAAATCAATCACGAATAAATTTGCATTTGTTATCATTATTTCCAACCAGTGTTTTATAACATAGTCTTTTACAGAAGCCATACAACTAAACCGTTGTGCATTGTGCATTTTATTAAAAGCAAGTGTGAATCTAAGGTTTAGTATTTAGTTTTGCCCAATTATTTCAACTGTAACAAATGCAGCTTGACTACCCACATTCGCTCACTCATACATCTCCACACCCAAGCTGCTAGATAATGTTCGCTTTATGAAATGATATGCATGCATACTCGTAAAAATCTGTCACGCTATGATCGGTTCGGAATTCTAGGGATTCTGAAAATTAAATGTGAGAGCAAGAAAAGAAGGAATAAACACACTTTATCGCTAGCCCCACTACCATCCGTGCTAATAAAATATGATCATGGTCGTGATGGTAGATTTCGGTTAGGGAAGTGGCGTAGATCCGTCTTCAAAATATCACTAGAAATTACTCTTTCGCTTCACAGTACTGGTTAATGTAAGTGAGGATACTGTTGGTGTAAGAAAATGGAAAAATGTTCTGCATTTTGCATACCATTAAGATAGTGAATTTTCATCTGTTCTCACTCAGATATAAGCTGACAGATCTCTTGTACTGTTTGAAAAATCTCTGACGAAACGTTTAAACCAGACGCAGAACTTTGGATTATGATAAAGACTGGCTCGTATGTAATGTAGCGAAAATGAAAGGAGTCATCTTATTAAGACTCTGAGCTGCGTACTGATTGTGCCGTTATTGTCGTCAAGTGCGAGTCAAGTCTACCAGATTCATTTCTGTGTCCTCTGAGTGAACAGCGCGTGCACTCTCTAAAAATCCTTTCGGTAAAGACCTATTCATTAGCAAACAGAAGAATTTGTAAGTGGCTATTTTACTTTGTTTATTTGTAGAACACTGAATCGTGAGTGTTGCTGGTGGGTGGTCCGCATCCGGAGCATTTGTCCACATTGAGAATGTTTCAGCTAAATTTTGAAAGGTGTTTACCGACCCACATGTACTAATGAAGTACAATGGACAACGGGAAATCGGGTAGCGTTTATTAGGATTTACACAGTGATTACTAATTAGATAAAATTATTTGTATCACGAAGCATACAGCAATATAAAGTCAGCTACAAAACCAAAATTACAAATTATGGCACTGACACATTTACTAATGAGCTTTTGACAAGTGAAATTATAACTCATGACTCAACAGTCTGTCTTTTGGAGTGACCAGTTACAAATTGTGGAGGTGACTTCCAAACAACAAGAACAACTTGATTCACTCAAGGGAAACCTATATAAAAACTGATAGATTGACGATGGAACAGAAAATAAACATAATGAGCACCTGGGTAAATAAAATTGTGTAGGTAGTTCGGCAAACACGTCCTTCATGTCAGCCTGAAGAGAGTAAAAAGTGGATAAATAGAATAAATATCAAATAGCAAAAAAGACAGAACACGAACAAAAGCTAAAGTAATAGCATATTGGTATGATTATCGATTTCCTGCTGATGGCGACACTACCAAGACTACTCCACTGTTCGCCTGAGTTAACGAAGACTTTTGGTAAAGTTATGATTTATACTATTCCATGAAACTACGATAAAGTACAATATATCGTTTGGATTTGTAATCCATCCAGAAGTTTGTGCATTTTGAAATTGGCAATGTTTATGCCGTCCTTAACTCCAGCTTTCTTAATGTCTACATTTACTGCATACAAAATATAGTTGAATTACTTTTCTAGCTGCTTGGATCTAGTTTATAAAGACAATAAATACTATAGTCTAAAGTTCGTGTAGCTGCGAGGAAAACAGTTCGGTCCAACCGTTCCTACCTCAAATAAGCTGGTGTTTGCGAATTGCGACATCGGTATTTCTTCATGTTGATGGACTGCTATTGCTTTTATTCCTTTTCTGACTGCCTCGCGTAGTTTAGAGATTACATATTTGCGTTTGAGCTTGTTATGTTCCACAGCAAACGTCAATCAGAAAATTCCGGCGGCGGATGTTTCTTTTCAAGTTGGTACAAACAGTACATCGTAAATAGTATGAAAAATGCTTCGTCATTAGTCATTATTACTATTTCCGACTTTGTAGATCACTTTGTTATTTGCGTGAAACTATACCCAGTATATTTAAAGTTTGTGTTCTCAACAAAACAGTTACATTTTTTGTTTCAGTTATTTATGAGTAATAAAGATGCAACATTGAGGCAATTCTCAATTTTTTTTCTAATAAGCTTTAGCCACGATTTTGAATATTTTTTGTAGGATATTTGCAATCTGAGTAAGTGATACTGTAATGTTAGCGTTCCACAGGGCATCCGGCAGTAAAACATGTGAAGAGTAACAGAAATAACCCAACTGTGTCAGTGTCAGCAGGCATCAGTAAAGAGCATAAGTATCACAAGCCACTTCCGCCTCGATTTGCTTGCAGGATTATCAAATAGTAAGAACTATTGTTTCATGCACTTTGAATTTGACATGCAAAGTTTCAGGAAATGAATGCGTGAAATAAAATGCAGGATTCGCGTACTCTTCTCCTGCCGTGACTCACCATCATAATCAAACAAAACAGTTTTAACGTTAAATGGACATTTTACAGGATGCAATCTGCACACTGTTACTGAATTACCTTTTGTTTGTTTCGTTTGGACCGTTCTGAACATGATACTTATAGATTGTCAATTGTTTTATGATTCTTCTTTGTGGGTCTTGCCGCTTAATCCTGTGTATGAAATTGGGAACAAAAGGTGAGATATATACGCTTTAATTGTTAATTTCACGCAACTACAAACCTAGATTTTATTTAATGATCTCAATAACATTCTGACACTTCTGAGCAATCAAACAGCAAAGCAATGCATACCGGCATCAACATATTCAGTGTCAATGTCAAAAAGTTCGCAAATTATATGTATTGCATCTCTGAATAAGGCAGTATTAAATCACGTTCGTCCATCAATAATAACCTTTCGTAGTTAACATTTGTTGAAAATTCGGGATTTGCGTAGTGTTGTGTGTAGGTATTAACTCGTTTTACGTGAGGGAGGTACTGTGTAGGTGCGAACGCCAATAAAACGCCGGGACTTGTATAGTATAAAGAATAATAACGCAAGCATGATAATATTGTGCCACCTTGTTAACATATCCACAAGTTGAAGTAACAAGTACATAAAACGAAAATCCGGAATACCGACCAAATCAAACCTTCTTCACAAGAGCAACACGCACGATTCAGAAAGAAAGCAGTTATTTTTTATCATTGCTACATGAAGAGAGGAGACGTGAGCGTTCACTCTTGTTGGTGAGCAGTCAGTGAGTGATGTGGTCCTCAGATACAATGCAAAATGCAATACCCGTTTTAATAGTGATATAAGGAACACTTTCTGAAGTATGATTTTATTTGATTTATAGATGGTTTATAACCAATTGCTTTTGTGAGTATCTTTGTTAGGATTGCTTGAAATAAGATACTTAACTAGAAATGTTCCTTTGTGAGCAAGTTCATGAAGTATATACATTTCAAACTCAAGAGAGAGTTGAGACGAAGTAACTGTTTTGGTGTTTAGTGTGTTCGGTGGTCTTTTTTGCGTAGAGTGAGAGGAATTCGACAGCAGTTTTTGACAGGTAAGGTTAGTCTACATCACAAGGTTCATTTAAGGAAATAGTAAAACTCACCTGGAATTCATCACCGTGTAGTGATGAATCTACATAAGACGATAAATAAAATTTATATGAAATGAACTTTTTTATTACATAATATTCTGAATCACTGGTTTCAGAAAATTCGGGAGTGTGACTTCATGCTACATATATAGGATTTCGAAATAAAGTTTCGCTGAAAACAGAAAATATCTGACTTCAGTCCACCAGAGGAAAAGATGAGCAAGAAAACGAAAAATTTAAAGGTATGTTTTGAGTTTGTTTGTGCTTTATGATTACAAATACTGATTGTCAAAATATACCGAAACATTTCCATTCTTTAATTATTTACAAATAACTATTTATATATAAACTAGTTTTTGTAAACATTTTTGTCCTTGTGGAGTGGAGTAACAAAATTGCAAGTGAATGAATATTAAGAATGGCATCTTATTCTTGACTTAAGTTGGGAACAATACAAGATTTTCATAATACATTATATACAAACAGTTTATATTAAATTCTTTTTAGTGACTTAGGCCAGGCCACAAAAATCACACAAGGATAGCAAGGTGTAGGCTGGTCGTTGATCGGTACGCTTGAAATGCCCAACTGTAATATAATTGTCATCTACCCCGTGAATCATTTCATAATGATGATCAGTTAAGCAGTCTACAGTATAATAAATTCATCCAAGTTTGTTGTCTGACAGTGTCACATCAATCATTTACCCTAAACAAAATATACAATATTATACCTTTTCTTTTTTTCAATCCCTATTCTTCCTGCTTCCTGCAGTTGATGTGATTTAAAAAATTCAAATGTCCGAAACGAAACCGTCGTATTCAGTTAATGTTAAATTGTAATTATGTGACAAGTCTTGCATATTTATCTCAAATGTTTAAACATTTGTTTTTGTACAGGTTGCGGATACTTTTATATAAAAAGAGCTTGATAAATTAGACTTTCATTCGTTTCATCAACATTCGGAATTCCTCTGCCATGATTAATCAGTGCTCATTTCAAATGACACCGCATGGGCTTTACATTATAATCCATGAAACATAAAAACTCGCTTAATTTGTTTCTTATATTATATAAAAATTCCAATTGTCTTTCTTCAGTTATACATACATACATACTTCCGAAGATCTCAGTCAGTGGTGTCTGAAAAGAATCTGACACTGCTACAACCCCAACTTTCAAGCAAATATTTTATACTTAATGACACTTTTAAGTAGACATTAGCAAAGTAGCATAAGCACAGGAAAAAGCACAATGATTGTAATGATGCGTGTTTAAAGTGGGAAGGTCCGCGTTTGGCATTTGTCAGATTAAAATCTTAAAAGTGAAATTATGAGATGACCATGAACATATGTCCCGTCCCGTCCCGTCATGCACTTCCATAGCAGTTAAAGGTACCGCTTGAGTACCTAATTCGTATTAAGCATAGGAAATTGAGCGTGTGATCCATGCTTAATTCCATTGGTTACACAAAGTTTCTGTTATAGGTGAGAAATGGTTCTCCAGTGTATTTTGTATTCCACTGAATTGAAAGAAACAATTTCCAAGTATTATTTCAACTGGATAAATGAACAAACTCAAGTTAATGACATATATATTTTCCATCCCGACTTTTTCATGACCAAAACCTCACAAAACATGAATTTGCAATTTTAGGTTTTGCCGTGCATTCTAAATATTTATTTTTTGTGAAGTTATAAAAGGTATGTGCCATGTAAAAATGGGAGCCAACCTATCTATTATCCCTTAAGTTGTAATATCTGTAATTGCTTGCACTCATCTCGTCAAAATTATATAGTTGGTTCACTCTGTATCGCATTACTTGGAAAAGGCAATAAAATAGCGTTCCGGTATTTCTGAGTTTTAGTTTCATGTTACACAACAAAGCATGATTCTGGTCTTATAATCTGAAGAGTTTCAGAAGAGATAGCAATTGTTACTCATCATTATCAGTAAAAACGTGGGATTGAAATCAAAATGAGATTAGTTTTGCATGATATGTTGCGGTTGCAATTTCTAACCATATCTAAAGCTAATTTTAAATCTAACATTTCACGAATGGCAAGTGTTTATTCGTGGTCAATTAAATGAAATTGCTATGTAATGTACTAACTGTTCATTTAGAGTAGGGAAGAAGAGTGGAAAATTATACCACTTTTTATAGAAGACTCCCTAAAAGCGTATTCCGTATTCCCATGTCCAGAAAAAACCATCGTATCTTTCTATTTAGTAGTGCATATTCAGTTAAAATTGGATTGCATCTAGTTCCATTAGTAGTTACATTCTAGTGCTAAAGAATTCATAAAATTATATTTCGACATGCATGTCAAAAATATATTCAAATTTCGTGGCTGCTAAAATCAAATGTGAAGAAAAACAAGCAACTGGTACACATTTATGGTAGTTTCATTATGCGGAATGAATGACGGCATTGTCATTGTGAATCCAGTTTCCTTTTTTTGAATTGGAAATGACGTATTATGTACATACATGGGTAGTTAAGATTTGCGTTATTTTGGAAAGTGGGATAGGTCACTAAAATTTGCTTAAATATTGCATGAATTTAGCAGAGGACTTCTATTGTGTTGCGTATACACAAAACAGATTTTTAGTTTGCTGCTAGTTGTCATAAATCTGGAGATTTAGTACAAAAAACAGAAATCTTTGTTTCACTATATAAATGAAAATGATTGTATGACAAATGTTTGGTTTTAAACAAAGTATCTGAAAAAACATAGGCAGCATGGACCATGTAAAAGCGATTATATTATTACATTAGCTAGGCTAGACGCCAAATTTGATTACTTCCCCACCACCTACGGCAAACTTGTTTGCTTTATAATAAAGCCTTTATTGTTATATTTGTTTTTGTTTACTAGACTAACTAGAGAAATAAATACCTATGTATGTATGACGCAAACTTCAACTTCTGTTGTTGGGTCTTATATGTTTATATAAAATGCAATTGCGAATGGGTTAATGGTGATAAGAAACTCATTCGAACTTAAATGTAGTGCTCGCTTACAGAAGAATTACTAGTATACATCGTTTAAAAAACTTGTTCCAGCAAGTTTTCTTTCCTGTCATTCGCCTCTTCAAAACAATTTGTCGAAACAAACTAAAGATACAAAAAGTAACAACATCGCCGTTTTGCGAATTCTCTGTTTTATTTTCTCTTTCGAGAACAAAAACACAGAATAAAATTGCTATAATATTTACGCTGAATTGCCAACTTGTATTTATTTTTATTCTTAATTATTTATTCCAAACACACAAAAAAAATTGGAATCTATTCTTCAAACTTGCAAACTGACCCTTGATAGTTTGACATTGACTTTTCTACAATGACTTCTTTTTTCGTTTTTTTTTTTACTTTTTAGGTTTTACCAAACCTAAAATATTCCATTAGTTGATGATTATGATCGCGTTTCAGGTGATTCAGTCAATCTCAATTTGTACATGTTTCTAATACATACTGGGAAAGTTCTTCCCCTGAAGTTAAGATTTCAATCAAGATCAGATGTAAAATTATGCGTCTTTTTTAATTTCATTGCTCTCCACGTCTTGCATAAAGATTCATTCGGTAAAATACATATAAGTCAGCTTGAGTCATCGGAGTCATCCGTATACTAGTAATAATAACACTTACAAGATTCTAAAACATTCGTCCTTTGTTCATCATTCAAATAACAAAACAGAAGAAATAATCGTTCACAAGCGTACATCGTACATACATCTTCAATCTTTATGCAGAAATTCTTTGATAGATTTCAAGTTTATTGATACCTTAAGATGCCAAAAGGTCGTAATTGGACAAGCACGTAAAAAGGTTCATCGTTTGCTACCAAATCTTTCTCACTTTAGAGTTGATCTTGATTCCAGTGCAGCACTCTCAGAACTTATGATCGTAACTCGTAACTGAAACATGCATTAATCACAAGCTAAAGTATAAATCCACGCAGCATGTGAAAACATGAAGAAAGAATCAGCCATAAAATCTCAAACTTGTATTGACTTGACTCCTTAATGTTGCATCGGTCACTCCTGGCATAAACTCCTTGGAGCTTCTTTGAGATGTAATATACAATAAATGCATTAAAATTTAAATTATATATTCAGGAATGATTTTAAACAAAGCTGTAAAAATTACTTTGTTAATAAAAGCTGTACTGAGAATAAAAACAAGAAAAACTCATGACTGTGTCATAATGACTTGAGAATGGTTCAAAATCGAGTAATGATTCCTTTGACTCATGTCAGTTATTATTCAAATTAGAATTGCCGTTCCACCTTCAGAGTGACACCAATGACCGGACTATGTTGAACGGCTGGATTTGCTGAGAACCATTACTATAATACATGATTTTATTTCTTCAGTTCTTCTTTTCTGTAAAACTATCCACTCTAGTTCATTTACATCTTATCATCTCCATTATATCTTGCTTAGAACAATTTGTGAGAAAATCAGGAAAAGCTGGGGAGCACTAAAGGCAATTTACACATTTTATAAGTAGCATCTTACCAGTAGATCCATATAATAAATAAATGCATAACAAACTTTTATATTCTTCTGAAGTAAAGTTTATCGGTTCCGTAGAAAAATAAAGTAACAAAATTTCTCACGGAAAACTACGTTCACACGTCCGAGAGATTAAACTGGCTTATCAAACCTAATGTTCGCCACTTTAAAATGCTCATATGTAATTTTGGGGATTTTTTAGTTGAAACGTAATATTTGTACTCACTCACACTCGCATTAAGGTCGTACTCGTACTATAATTTATAATTCCAACTTGAAGTAGATGGGTAGAGTCCCTAATGTGAACCGAATAAAATCTTAGATTCCATTTAACTGTCTCCTTCAACCAAATAGAGACGATCTTAAGACATCTGTAGATCTGTTTATCAAAAACAAGCTCAAAGGTATTTGAAAAATATTGTCGCTGTCGTTTTGTGTTAGCTTTTAAACTAATCAGTTTATTTGTTTATCGAAAACTAACGCCTCGGGCTTCGGGCAGCATGCTTGATATCATCGACTTAGATACAATAAAATTCATTTCCAGTATGAAATCCATAGTCGATTAAAAGTAATTAGTAATTTTCTTAACTGCATTGGAAAATTCTTGTAATCTATAAGCCAAATTAGACAGATTAGCCCGAAATTGAGTTTTGTCCTAATTAGGGAAATACAAAATATTGTGAAACAACCTTACTCTTGACCGACGATGTATAGAACAAAATAATTGACGAGTATTATAATATTTATTGCGCTTGTGCATTCAGTGGGCATTTTTACTTTTACGCAGAATAAGTTTTACTAGTACTATCTTTCTCACCACACCATCTCTTGACTTCTTTATGATGAAATATTTTGGTGGTAGCCCGGTTTCTATTTTTGTTATGATATCATGAAAGTAAGTATGTGTTTAAGATTTTTAACTTCCACTACAACCAACCTCCTGACGTAATTCTTTATTTGATTAAAGCAAACAGTTAAACTTGTCTACTATGTCATATGTCTACACACTTTACATGTAGCCATATTTTTCTAACATTAAAAATTACTGGAATATTCAAGAATGATTTCATCCTACTTGTTTTCTCATGCAACAATACATGTGATATCAAGACAGTGAGGTTGGATAGGACCAACTGACCTAAAATATAAATATGTACGAAAAGTGGTTAAGAATAAGAATTAGGTGTATAATTGACTACTAAATTGTATTGTAAAATTCATGAATGTTTTTATCAATAATTATATGCAGGGAGATAAACGATGAAATTTAGTCACAGGTTGTGACTCACAACAACTGAGCAAGCTTGTCAGTCTATACAGTGAATATTTGAAAAAGATCTAGTGTGATTGTGATATTACTTCAGATCATCTAACTTTAATTTTGAGAAACCGACTAAGCGAAGTACTCGGTACTATAAGATAAATGGTAAACACATATTGCGGTCTGACTACTAAGAAGTGCCATCTCCACTTTTCTTTTTGTTACCTTTCAGCATGACTTCTTCAATAAGCCTAAAACCGCAATTTAAAGGTCTACGAAAAATTTGCAACCAACCGTTGACTTTGAATCTCCAGATATACATACTGTGAACCAAAATTACCATAAGATGTTCCTGTGCTCGTCGAGCTGTCCACACACAAAAAGATTCATACATTGAATAAAATGATGGGTGTGTTTTTTTACTTTTGAAGATGTCTAAAAGTTTGAACGCTTTACTAAATCTATACGTTACTGTTATCTTGCATTTGGTAATTCAGCACAGCTACAAGACAATATAAAAGTAGTTTGAGTCCTACGTGATTAACAAAAGGTTTCGCTATTTTTTACTCTTTCCTAGTAATTTTGAGTCCCTTCCCAGTTTGCGGCACATGTAGTAAAGTAGTATATAGTAAACGTATGTAAGTACGTATCCAAAACCGCTGCTGGTCGGAATTGTCACTATATATCCCAGTATAGTCATAATAAAATTGTAATCAAGGCCAACTGGACATTGTAAAAATTGTCTTGTTTCTTGCATGTGACTTGAGATGCTTGGTCAGTTCTTATCTTATATTTTGTTGCAGTAACAATGCCATTAAAAACCACATCTTCAACCCGGTAAACCAGAACTTGCACGTCACTATTCCATAGGCATTTGTTTTAATAGGTAGATTGTTTTACTCACTATATGATTTGGTTATTAAACATACTTGTTCATCCAAAACTAGAAATAAAGTTTAAAGGTAAAAAGCAAGCCCATTTGCGATTCGCCATTTGCGGCGCATTAAAAATCTCTGACTGACAAATTGGCAAAAAACAAAAGTGTGGTATTGCGTATAAGAAGATAGACATTTGTAGTCAGTGTATTCTTCCAGGTACTAAAATACAAGAGGTATGTATGCATGCACAACAATAAAATAGTTGCTCCAAATTAAATCAATCAACTATATAGCAGGAACACATTCTTCTATACACCATCTCGCCTTAGTTCATTTCATTCATCGTTTTTATGCACAGTAAAGGTAAAGCGATGAATTTCAAGACAAAGAAAAAGTAATCTTTTCATGACTTCTGCATACGCTACGACTCTCAAGTGAAATTATACTTAAATGTCAAATGAAATGATTTGAAACGTTGTGCTATGCGTATGGTCTGTATGTAGCGGTGCTTAACATCGGTTTACTAAGAAATCTCCATTTTGTTTCTCGTGCCCGAGCTTACCTGGTTGGTACTTGGTATGGCAGGAAAATGTGCTAACTCTTTACTTTGTTACACATTAAATGTACTCAAACAGTTTTAAAACCAGATTTGTCATTGATTTTTGGTTAAAGTAGTGTTAGCATGTTCAATTAGTGTTGTGGAATTCAATTTTTTAGCTGTACAAGTAATTTGATCTCTGCTTACAAACAGATTTGTTGCCTTTACCTTTACAAATCGCTGCATTTCTTGGTGAGTTAATTCAATACATGAAATATTACAGTTAGTTTAAATATATGGCATTGGCAGTACAACTAGAAATGGGAAAAATTATAAACTTCAACCAGATATGTGATTGAAATAAAGGTCTGTGCTTTGTACTTAATTCATGCGTAGCAGACAAGATGATTAAGTTTAATTCATCTTTATCAGATTCTTTTATCTTTTAAGTGGCTCTTCTCTTTTTAGAAAGATCTTTGGAGAAGCCAACAGATCTTGAAAACAGTGTCTTTTATAAAACACTTTACATATTGCGGAAATGTGGATTTGCATCACTGGCACCGGTTAAATGTCATTTGACGAGTAACCTTAAAAGCTTCACCTTCTTGTGTCTTGTTGATCATATTAATATCATGTAAAGTAAATAATAATAGTAAATACGGAGACGGAAGGGCAGGGACAATATTTAGTTGCGTAGTTGGATGATGGAACTGGAACTCTGCCTGGTTGCATTTTTATATTATAACATGGTACGAATAGAGTAAAAGCAACCGATTAGTAAACGCTTTCGTACTGTAGCTCCAACGTTTCCTTTTCGGATTTACGGTAATGGTGGAGTGTAGTAATTTACATTTACAGTTACAGTGTGTTTTCTACGAATGCCCCGCTTGTTTATTTGTCGTCAGTAATATTAAACTGAAATGGGCTTGATCGTTTCCATTTTAATCTAGTTTGTGTACTCTTTACCCCAGGTTGAAATTAATGAAGTGGAAATAAATAAAACTGCATTTTGCATGGAAAACCCATATAACGGAGCTTACCATTTAAATTGACGTCACTAAATTGGATAGTTGCCAGTTGCCAATAAAATAATAATATTTATTTTCCCTTGAACTTGATGAATGCCTTTGTCTCATGTCACTCATTCATATAACTAGTTGGGCTCCGCTCAAGTAGAAGTAGGTTGAAACTCTTTTGTGACTCAATAAAAGTCAATCTTCATATACATTTTACGTTACAATCTTCCATTCCACAAAGATTTTTGAGCGAGAAACATTTAGTGCTTAATTGTGATATACGCATGTATTTAAGTGTAAATGACAACTAGTACGTACACAGTCATTAAACGGTAATAATAATTTATGACTATATTATTTTTATTCTTGTAGAAACAACCACCGATACCTACCCACTCAGAACAGGTAAAAGACAAATAAAATTACTAATTGTTTAAACTCTAAACTAAGTTTGACAATTAAAAAGGGTACCTTGTTGGCAATAAGTTATTGCAATTGAAATGTGTGGGTATTTGACAGACAAGGATGTGGACGGTTCCAGAAGACGCAGAGGTATCCTCCCAACCTCTAACTGACCAAGGTATTCGACAAAGTGAAAAATTAAGAATTTGTTATTTAATACTGGTTCGTAGTTAATCTTTTTTTCTCTTTGAAATCATAAGGGCCTTCTTCACGTAGTGAAATTGCAAAGAAAGGCAAATCGCCTCTAGAAGCCACGTTTACTTCCCTGAATCAAAGTGAGTGATTTTAATGAGCAGAACCTAATTATTACTCTGCATCTAAAATAACTAATTTAATTTTCATCATAATGACTTAGAATTTAAATATTTTCTCTGTAATTTATATTGTAGATGATGCTTCGCAAGAGGACGAAAGATCTCCTACTGACAGCAGTAAAGCTGTACAGTCTGCAACGGAAAAGGCAGCTAAGAAGAAAAAGTCGATGGATTACACAGCTCTCGAGTTTATCTCCTCCTCGTCACAAACGAACAGTGTCGAAACGGAAGACGGTCACAAAGAAGTTGATTTAGAACAATTACCTGAAGATGAAAGAGTGTTGACAGCATTAGTAGCTTTAATGTTGGAAGTCTTTAAGCCGTTGTGGACTCTAGGAGTGACGTATTGGTATTACTCGAGTGGCAACTTTACTGCTACGTATATCATGACTATTGTAGTTCTAATTTGTGGTTTTTGCACGCAATTAGTCTACTTCATGTCTAGGTAAACATTCTTCTGGAAACTACTTCGCAATTTACAACCACCAATTATTATTAAAAAATTGACGAATAGTTAAAATTGAATTTTACTGGACATTTACAGGACATCCCCAATTCGCAAGATTTGGAGCAGTAGCAAAATAATTTCACTTCTTTGTTTAATTCCATACGCGCTACCTTTGATACTGTGAGTATTTGAAAACTTTATTACTCTATGTATTTGTATGCCATCCTGCAGCAAGTTTTTATATAATTCTTGTTCTTAACTTAACGTAAGTTTAAATTTGAAAGTATGTTAAGTAACTGAACTGTAATTCACTTTTTGCAGTGCTCTCTGCAATTGCTTATTTGCGTTCAAAGAATCGCGAAGTAGAATGTACGAACGCCCGTGGACCAACACATACACAACTTTCATGGTTGTCAGTTTGATGCTGAGCTTTCCCCAATGTGTCCTTCAGATGTGCCTGCTATTAGAAGAGTTTACTCCATTTCCGTCTTTACCAGGTAACTAGTAGTTAGTTTAACTACACTAACTAACTCTAACTACTTTAAATCAGCTTTGTATGAAACATTTTTTAAAACTGGGCTATATACTGATGTGTCGTTATGATTTGACGTGGCTTTGAAAAACAGGATTTGCCTTACTACTCGGAACGCTGATTTTGTCCATTGATATTACCTTCACGAGAATTCGACATGACGCACACAAGAGATGTGAAAGATTTGGAGATAAATTGGAGCGTTTGTGTCGATATTTCTACATTTGGGCTAACAAAGGTATGCAGTCGTAATCAGCTATTAATTTTAACATGGACAAAAGGATAATTATACTTTAAACTATTTTGGTACTTTTATTTCCACAGTTCTTTGGTTTGGAACATATGCGATTGTGATAGTTAGCCTCAGACAGTGGTTCCCAGATCCTCATCAGCTTCCCATTGCAACAGCAGTTGCAGGAGCCGGAATATTCTTTATTCACGAAATTATGGTTATAATTGCCGTGCTCCCATTCTTTCAACGTGTGGTTTCGAGCATGGTCGGACTTTTCTTCATATTCCCTCAGTTTGTGTCCCTTGGAGCTCTGGTCCTCTGGGTTAATACGGACAAGACTCTTTACGATACGGACATCGGTTCTCTGTTCCTCGGAATGTTCTTCTGGGGGGAGTGTGTCATTCTCGCTGGGTGGCTCTTTGATAGGGGCTTAGGAAAAGAACCCGATTTTCTGCCTGTGTATCCACATTTCACAGGAGATGCAGTTTCCTATTATTGCCAACCACAGTCGAGTACTTAATGATCTAGTTTAGCATCAACTTTGTGTTTTTAACAGTTGGACGAAATGATGAAACAATCAATCACAAGAACCAAGTGACATCAATATTATTATGAAACTGAAGCTTTCGAGCGATTTTAACAAAAGTGTTAATTATATTAGTTTAATTATATTAGTGTTAAAGTTGTGTAATTCCCTAAGTTGGCTGTGTAAAGAAAGAGTTTACTGAAATACGCAGAGCCAGGTTTCCAATTTCCAAAAGAAAAAGTATTATTATTCAAATTTGTACATACTAATTGTACATATAAAATGTGATTTGTTATTTTTCAGTTTGGTTGATGGACCAGTTATTGTTATTAAATTGAAAACATTGTTATCTTCTTGTAACGTTAATGTGGTGGTTTATTACTACTTTAAACTTTTACATTTTACACATTAAACAAGGCATTCCTTCAGTCCTCGGTTTTTGAAGCTCGATCCATCCGCCTCCTGTCAGCATCATCCAATTTCGGCAGGAGAGTAAGCAAAAGTCTGACTGCTTTTTTGTTCCGAGAAATTTGATCCTGGAGTTCCGGTTCAGTCATGTTAATGCCCTCGCTCGCCCTACAAAATACAATTCAGAAAATTTGTGATTAATTAGTACTGAAAGTATATAAGGACAAATTAAACGACTAGTTAAATGATCGATAATAAAAAACAACGCACTTTTTTTCCTCCTCCTCGCGTTTTCTCTTCTTCGTTTGATACGCCTTCATATTTTTCCGCAACTGATCTTCCGGATGAGAATCCATTCCAATTTCTTGAAGCAATCAAATTGTATGCTGAACTGTAACGGTGTGGGGACGGGGGAAGACGGATGTAGAGTGAGATGTCAATGATTAAAATTAAATAATTAAACAAAAAAGAACCAGGAGACTCAAGTACACAGATTGTTTGCTTTGCGGCCGATCACGTTGTACGTTATTGCAGTCTGGCTGGATTCCTCTCTGGAAATGAAATTCTGAGTCTGAGACGAAACAACGAATGGAATGGAACCTCATACCTTAGGCACGCGCACTTGTCTTTGGGGAGAACTGCGATACTCACTGCGATATGATGAACATTGTAAAACCTCCACTCGACTGATCGACTCACATCGTACCGTACGAACAGTTATTATTAATTTTCCTTAACTAAAGTAAGTTTAGTTAAATTAACTCAACAGTAATCAATAATTTAATGGCTGGACCACAAGTTTGTAAAAAATGATCTTAGAGTTGTTTTTACAAAATTATTGTTCGTGTGATCAATATGATATGTCTATGCATGCAATAATCTGATGTCTGTGTCAGTAATGAAACTTTTTTCGATTACATAGTTAGGCAATGAATAACTCGCACTGATCCTAACTACAAAACATCTAGGCTAGGTGATTATATAGGTATGTATTTATTGCTGGGGCCTTGAAAATTCCTAATATAATGGCTTTATCGATTTCGAAGCTAATTGCTACTTTTAGAAACCTTTATGTTTGTACTGGCGTTCTTTTGTGATACAGGAAGACTCCCAAATGCATTTTCTTGCGGAATTTTGACCTGAAACAAAAGTCAGACGATTGTATTATGGGTAGTGTCGAGATGGTTAAAACTGTTAAAAGAACGTTTGCTGCCTGCTAAATGTAATGTAGCACACACATCCTCGAAGCCTCGTGTCAAGAAAAATTTGACGATGTCACTGAAAGAAGGTCTCTGCTTCTTGTCTTGCTTCCAGCATCTCATCATTAAATCAAATCTGTCATAACATAAAGGAATTGAGTATTAATAATCATACATAATTATATACATTTATGTATATGTACATATTATTATATGAATTATTAGAAGATATTATGTACACGTCTATTGGAGCATAAGCCGGCCTACTAAGTCTCATTCCTTGTTTCAGCGCTTTTAAAAACTCTTCCCCGTTCATTTGAACAGAAGAATAGGGAATTTCACCCATACTAAAAATTTCAAACAAAGTTACTCCGTACGCCCACACGTCAGATTCCACTGAAAATTGAAAATTTTGCAGACTTTCCGGAGCCATCCATTTGAGAGGCAACGGGCTCTGAAAGAACATACAACATAACAATAAATTTTTCATTTTAACTCCCATTTCAGCTAATGAAAACTGTTTTGCTCTTACAACAGCAGTCTTTGTATAATGATTGTAGTGTTCCAATTTTCTGGAAAGGCCGAAGTCTCCAACTTTAGCGGTCAGGGTACCTGTTAAGAGGACGTTCCTTGCTGCCAGATCAACGTGAACCACCTGACCAAAGTGTCACTTACAATAATTAGTTTATTCGATTTGGTCTAATCTTAGAAAATATTTTTAACGTAAATAGAAATAGACATGGACACAGTTTGTTTAATCTTAATCACACTGGTTGTTACTTTTTTATTAGCTAAGAATTCCATGCCTTGGGCTATTTCCCTGGACCACCGCAGCATGTCCACTTCCTTCACATTTTGGCACTCCTTGTTTAACGAAGCGGTCTCTAAGTCTTCAACCTTAACGTACTGAACGCCAGAGTTTGCTGCATTTCTAAATTGACAATTCGAAAGCAGTTATAAAATATCATTGAGAGAAAGTCTCATTCAGTTTGGTTTCACATAGGTTAAGTGTAATCATTAGGGTGTAATACATTGCATCGCCAAATGTTATAAAAGATGTTTCCGCTAAAGACGATGATAACGACGAAGCACGCGCCAGTTCCGCATAATAACAGGGATTCTCAAAAGTGTACCTATTAGATCTCAAATACGCCAAGAGACTGCCGTTCTCGCAAAATTCCGTTGCAATATAAACTTCTCCTTGAAACAAAATTATATAAGCTTATGAGTATGATATCAGATTTAATTCATTGTAACCTGTAGTTAGTGTGTTATATTTACTTCGCCTGATATTTTGAGTACAAGCCCCAATCAAATTAACAATATTCTTGTGTTGTCCAATATACGTCATAATTTTTAATTCTGATAAGAGTGCTTTAAAAAATTCTTTTCCATTAGTTAAAGGTTTCGTTGTTTTAACGGCTACAGGTTTAACATAAGGTTGTCCTCCATTTGGAGGATTGGGATTCTTGTACAAACCATATAAGACTAGACCGTACTCTCCGCTTCCCAAAATGCGTTCAAAGTCTAACAAAACAAAGAAAGTGTAGAAAGAACGGTGGAATGGCTGAAATACGTACAAAACTGAGGAAACGAACCAATCTCCAAGTTTTCTCGCGGTATCTCAAAGTCGGTGTTGTAGGGCAAATAATAGGCATACGTGCTCATGTCACAATGAAAGGGGATGTAGTCTGGACGTCCATTTATAAATTCCTCCACTTCTTCTTGCGTCAAATCGTCAATGTGTTGTCTTTGTCGACGCACCTTCCACACCAGATAAAGGACTAAAGGTATCAATAAGGTGATCGTAACGGCAAGTCCAATTAGGATCCAAAGGGCGGTGGCTGAATTTTTGTCTGAAACATAATGAGCATTATTTTTTATTTGAGATTGTTTGTTGCAACTCGTACGAAGTGACATTAAAAGATGGAAAACATTGAATTGGTAACCTGTTGGAATAATTATAAAGCTTTTCGACACCGTCCCTTTAACGTTTGAAGCAGTGCATGTGAAATTCCCATGAATTCCAAATTCCAATTTTGGAAATGTTAAACTGGCCCACACTAGCGTCTGGTTTTGTTCTCCAGTGACTATACTGATTTCATTTGGAATCGATCCACCATCTCGAGCCCAAGATAAATCAGGTTTTGGCAAACCATAAGCAATACATTCCAAACGCTTGTATGGTGCGTAATACTGTTTTACTGTCGAATTTCCTCCGTCAAATTTTGGGAGTAGGGATTCTAACGAGTTAGGTTCACATCTTTATATTTTTAACAATTCTTATAATTGAATCATGTTTGATTATAATTACAATAACCTTGCACAACAACTGTTGTAGCTGATTTGGCCCATTCTGTAGTGTTCCATACAGGAGCATAGCATGCCAATTGGTATGTCCCGGGAGTCTCGAAGACAAAATTTGAAATGTGTAATGATCTAATTGCAGGTAATTTGGAACCTATTCCTCCTATATTTGCATCTTCGAGCTTTACTAATTCTTTGGCAGATTCTAGCTCATTTTTCATGGCATTGAAGCGAGGTTCGTAGTCATTTGTAGTAAATGAATCTGAACTGCTATTGTTGAAAACCCCGAGGCGATCCCCTTTGACACTTTCACTTGTCAAATCAAAGTACATGCCTGTGCCTAAGTAAAAATAGGATGCGTTGCAAACAAATGACAACTTTTGTTCTGTGTAGACGGGGCGGTCAAATGTTTGAATTTGGAGCATCTCATTTGGATTTGCATGATTCCAGTTGATATCTAGTAACCGAGAAAGTATGGTAGGTTACTCGTTTGGCAAACAAAAATTCAAAAAAAAACAAAATAAAATATTCAAAACTGTGTTATTTACAACGTCTGGTCTTAATTGCGGATGAATTATTAGAAGATGTGAAGTAAGGGATCGCAGCTGAATGTTCGGGAGCAAGTCCGGAATGGCAAACAGCAATTCCGGGAAAGTTTCCAGCAAATGCGGTTTCAGTCCGACATTGATTTTCCATAGAGCACTTTTGTATAGGAAATGAAGGTTCTAAGTCACAATCTGTCTGAATTTATCAAAATATTATTTTTAACCCTTTTCCACAAGAACTTTTTACCACTTATTTCATTTTGTATTTTTGATTAAAAGAAATAAAAAGTCATGTTTTCGTACATCTTCGATGAGAGAGTCGCATGTGACAGGATCAGGACATGGCCTTACAAATATTTTACCTGCTGCTGTTGGTCTGTCAGGATCCGTCTCTTGACAGTAAAATTTTTGACTTTCAAAATCGTAGCCGAATTTTAAGGTACAGTTCTTGTTTCTTCCGAATTTGTCTTTCTGAGATTCAGAGCTAATTGGTAGGTCTGTTAATGTAGAAGTAATTATTAGGATTGCATAAAATAAATGCATCAAAACTGTAAAGAAAAATTGCTTACTTGATCCTTGTGTCAACTTAATTTCTACTCTGCTTCCCTTTATTGAGTGCGATTCTACGGCGGTTTGAATACAAGGATCTTGAACACTGTAGCAAATTGGGGTTCTTGTTTGAAGCGATGTCTCTTGAACCTTGGTGAACTCAACAAACGCTGTATAGTAATTGGACCCATTTTGAAATGCGGGTGGTATTGCACCAGTCCACGTATCCCACTGAATCCACTATATAAAACAATTTAAGTTGGAATTGAAAAGTGAATTTATTCTTCGGTGTTTGAAAAACTGTTGAACAAAAACTTACTGGATATGACTCAAACCCCCATTCAACTTTATATTTTGCTTTACATTCAAAGCGCAATAATTCCAGCATACTTGGAATTATCACTGTTCTGACATTTGTAGTGCCGTTTTCAACAAAAGGATTAAGTTTGCTGACATCGACACCTTGAATCTCGCTAGCAATTTTAACGTCCGGGTATACATCAGAAGAAAAAACTGTCACATTTCTGTTTAAAACAGGGTGCAGACATTTTGCTTTGCATTGAACAAAATGACTCGTGTCTTTGCTAAAATATAACACAATGATTAAGATGAAACTATTCAGAAGCGATGATTGAAATTTATGCAGTTGAACAACAGTTTTTGCAATTCGCATTTTGCTTTCGAATGTAAACTAATGAGAACAGATCAGAATGCTAGGAACTTTATTCATTTCATTATTACCGAGCAAAATAATATGAAGGGGTTTTGAGTACCGTGCCTATAACATAACACATTAAAGTTATGTATTTTTCAATCAATACGAAACTTGACACATGTCTACAAACCAATAGAAATATTAGTAAGGTCAATAGGAAGGTTTCACTAATGAACTCCCATGAATCTTTTATAAGATCACAGAAAATGTAACCAAAACTTTAGAGTATGAGTAGGTATTATTGTACTTTAAATCACGGGGTTTGTACCAAACGCTTTCTAAAATGTAACTGGTTCTTAGTACAGTCTCCAAACAAAATTTTCTTGCTATATGTTAGACGTCAGGCAAACAGTTACTAATTTGTTTGATTAGCACTTTTCATTTGAACTTGAACTGAGCCAAGCAGAGAAGCAGACGTTTAATGACATTTTGCTTACACTATTGCTCTAAACTCTAGACCATTATTGCGATTGCCAAGAATTGGAACTCTTGCAATTTAAATGAAGAACGTATATGTGAGTCTAATGTGAGTCTCTCAGTTAGTTTCTTTAGCGTGGCGAACATGAACATCGTCTAAAACTACGACATGTTAGTGGATAAATGTGTATATAATTAAAATCTCATTGCGTGCAAGAAAGAAAAGACTGAACAAACCATTGCGTATCTATGTATCTATTCTTAGGAGAGTAATGTGAAAGGATTGTAACAGTAAACTGACTTCGCTACAGATATCATTTGCATTATTACTACAACCGCTGAAATTCTTCATAGTTGATCACCTCTATCTTCCACCACATTTTAGCGTTTATTTTGTAGAGATATCCGTGGTATATGTTTTTGCACCAGTTTTTCTTATGAAATTCGACATCATATCATGGGGTGGGGATGAC
This sequence comes from Cyphoderus albinus, assembly GCA_021029165.1. Classification (NCBI taxonomy): domain Eukaryota; kingdom Metazoa; phylum Arthropoda; class Collembola; order Entomobryomorpha; family Paronellidae; genus Cyphoderus; species Cyphoderus albinus. The sequence goes on along the minus strand of VYYJ01000142.1, from coordinate 73,325 downwards.
CTAAACGAGAGGATTTATTGATGAGCGTGTTCTTTCCAGCATCATAGAAGTTAGCAAGTTAGTAAATAAAACGTTGTTTGTTGACTCTGAGACAGTATTAACAACTTTTTTTGACATTTTCAGTTACAGCTTAAGGTCCAAATGTGCGTGACGTTCGATGGAGGTGTAAAGTTTATGTAGTGAGATTTTAACCGACCCCTCTTCCATTTGGAACTTTCAACACCTCATTATTGCTGCACCACGGCAGTGTGCTTTCAAGAAATATTTCTTTTGCTCTTATGTGTCGAATGTGGCTTCAAAAAGGCTTAAAATAAAAATAAATGAACAAAGGAGATCGAAACAGATAAAACCTGTATGTTTTAGCAATTCCATTTGTTGATTCAGTATTGAACCCAACCATTTGATGGGTACACATCCATCCATTGAAACCTCCTTTTGACCTGGCCTTCCGGTTTAGTGTAGTTTATGTTATGTAGAAACGTTAAAAGTATAAACCTCACCTCACATACATTATATTTATATATATTATTTTTCTATTTCAATTTAATTTTTGAAATATGAGTTGAATATGATTTCCTTCATTAGCCAGTCACAAACTCCGTAATTTGTCTTTAGAGCTTTAAAACAAATAGCACAGTAATATTTTAGCAATCCGATTGGAAGCCAAATAAATAAATTAATATTCGGTGCAATTGCCTTACTTCATATTGACTAAATCCGACAGCAACTTAATAGAGGGATCACATAATTCTTCTGGTTCATTGCTCGAGTTAAAGAAATAGTGCGACATATTTTCGATGAGACCTTTTGTGACATGTACGTACTTGTAATTTATTGCACAATGGTACCCGAAATTAATGGAAATGTAACATTCCATGGTCATATGTATTGATCCCAGCAGGTCTTGATGAAAGCTTTTCTTTTTTATTTATTTAGTTAGACTGATTCTTCCCCACTGGTTTAGAAAACTATGCTGGCTGTGCGACATTTACACACTGCCTTCTATACTCTCATAATATGCAACTGAAGACAGTTAATGGGTATCATTATCATTGTCATTGATAAAATGTATCATACCGAGTTCGCTATTTCTTCTCGAGCTTTTTTGCGTCGTAGACTACAACTCGTAGTTTTGCTTTACCGTATTAGTGACTTTATTGAGCATCAATAAAAGATCTGCCACGACCAATTGTTATATAATAAATGCGTTTATTAAATACATATAAATCAATCTTACACGAGCCAGCTCAATTACTAAACTAACATTAGAAATGAGAAAATCCTGAAAAGTTTGAAATGATGTTGCCATTTGTCATGTCATTAAGAACATATTTTGAAGGTAGCAAGGAATAAGTGGTGGTTTGATGAAAATCTGTATTTGCTGGTTTTAGGGTACATTTGATCAGAGAAGGTAATACATTATCATTATTTTATGGGACATGAATGAATATCATGTACTAATATTTATTACTAGTCCATTAAGTAGAGACTTTAGAACGGAACAAAACAAGGATGAGAAATGTTGAAATGTGTGCGGTTTCGTGTAACCTATCACAGGGTCGTTCACGCAGGCATTACGTGAGCATACTTTGTACAAACAGCACAATATATGGAAACAACAGCTTTTCCTCTCTTTTTCCTGGAATTGTCGCCAAATGCTCTCCTACCATTCATTTCCAGGACCAGAGTGATGCTGGGCTTTTGCGAAACCCAAGAGGATTTCTGCAAATTTGTTGTAATTTATTATTAATTATTTAACAAATGTGCGTGCGTTTTAAAAGTTGTGCTAATTCACGTTATTTAAACTTAACATAACCGACGCCAACCTAATGTCTACTTTCTCTGGTTTTGTATTTAACTGTTTAGTAATCAAAATGAATCAGTAAGATGGGGACTAAACAAATAATTATTAATTCGTTTTCCATACCAAAACCTTGGACGTTTAATCTCGCAAATTATTATCTGATTGTCATATGTGTCAGTGTTGCCAGTGTTCAGTCACAAAGCACATTGCAAAATTGCACTCTTCCAGATAAATATCTGCCACCAGTGATTAAACCTGTGCTTCCTTCTGCGGAATCAAATGAGTCAAACGAGTTGCCAAATGGCATCTTAAACGAAGTCATGCAAACTAATATTTCGTCGGTGTGGTCTAAGTTGATTTTTAAAAATTGCAAAGTTAGAGTTGAATTTTGGTGCAATGCAAGCTATCCTATTGAGTGGGTGGAAGTTCACACAAAGGTTTGTTGTTAAAAGTGGATTAATTACAGCTTACAGCCAATTGTCATTCATTTACGAATATTTTAAAATGATCTGGTGTTTAATTTTAATGCGTGTTTAATCGCAACTCGACAAATCGACCTAACCACCTTTATTTATTTATATTTGTTTAATTTTGTGTCAATTTGAATAGGATTCGGAACTTCTGACCGACACAGACAGTCAAATTCACAAAGACATTTGGACAGATAGAATCGTCAACGAAAGTTTACTTGGACATACAAACTCTTCTGAGCACCAACTTTTCTCATTCTCTGCCATCACAAATAATGCTTTTGCAACAAGTTACACGGCATTTCTGGGGTTGCTGTACAAACCCGATTTATTGTGTGTTGCAGCTAATTATTCTTGTAGAAGTGTCAACGACCCTTGCCTCCAGTCGAATGTCATTTCCTACGTTAATTCCGTGGACAAAACAATTTCATATCAAGTCTCAGCTCTCCCAATGACCGGTAGTAATTATTGATTTTAGAAATGAGAGTCTTTATTCACAATTTGTAAAATTTTTTAATGCTTTTACATTCATAACTTAGACGTTAATGAGCAAGATAACATCAAGGATAACTCGACATGTGAAACTTACATTCAAGTGACCTCGAAATATGGGTACTTTGGTTGGGGATGCGCCCCGACACACAACCAATATTTTGATGTGTTTGTAAGGAATTGCGATGGTGGAATGCACTGTAATAGTTTTTTCGTCCATCAAAAACAGGTTAGATCTAATTCTTAAAGCTGAATTTAGTCAAGACATCATGGATGGGTGATTTCAAAGGCGGAAATTGATGCATAAAATAAAAATTTAAACATAAAAGGCGAGGTGCTTGAAGCGTTTGTCAGCCGACGAAGAGTGTTTCCATTGTCGATATAAAAATACATCAAACAAGGCCTTCCATCCAGGTCATGTATGGTGTGAAGATTCGGAGGAAAAGATAGTAACGGCTTTACAGTATTTCTTTTCTGTGCCACAGACATTAGATCCGAAAGTTCAGCCAGAATTATGTAAGACTGCCAACATGCTTTCAACTTCTCATGCCCAAAATTGAATGTCGCTGTTAGACTTTGTTTTTATATGCTAAAATTTCTGCAAAGATCTGGACTGGTCTGAAGCTGATCCACAGAAAATGCTGTACATACAACCCATAGAGGAGGAGGGAGTTTATCTTAATCAAACTATTACGGTGATTTGCCGTATTTCTAGATACTATTTTTCATACGGACATAGATTCGGATTTGGGTTTAATAACGGGAGCGTATTCAGTACTCCAAGTAAGCGTATTTGAAAATAATCTTGTATACTTTTAGACAATGAAAACTTGTGAACTTTTTTTCTTTATCAAAAGGTATTGATGGTTATCATGAACATACATTAAATGTAAACGAGATGAATGTCACAATTCTTGTTGACGATGCTTCCCTGCGCAAGGTGTACTGCTTTGCTCCTGTTTGGAATTCAGCCACGTGGATAAATCAGTCCATTGACATTAGAGTTTCTAATGAAAGTACACGTTACATAAAATGATTATTTTACAAAAATTAACGTTTTTTCAATATATCAGAAATTTTGAATACAAATTGTCTGCATTTCATTTATACATAGGTGCAACAATTCCTTCAGTAGTTGTTAAAGTAGGGTCGAAAACATTCAAGGACAATTGGAATGATCATGAAGTTTCCTTTGAAGCATTTCAACACAATGTAACTTTAACGTGCTTAGGAAAAGGACAGCCACTTCCAGAAGTGAAATGGATAATGGAAAATAATGTAACCCAAAATAATTGTCATACTATCTACCCAAATTGCAAATAAATAGCAGGTATCAAAACTTATTTACAGAATGAGGTGCCTGGCGTCATAATTAATGATGTAGGACCAGGAAGGAAGGACTTGGTTTTTACCTACGTAACTTATTCCATGAAAGGCATCGTTGTTACATGCGAATCTAAGAATTTTGTTGGTGCAAACTTAATTCGATTAATTGTCACTGTCCGTGGTATGTAATATTACTATAAGTTTTGTTTTGTTTTTTAAAGAAAAATTGTGGTAAGTTTTATATCCTGGACCTGAACTTATTTTAGATCCATTTGCGCTGTTCTGGAGACTGACAACCGCATTGTTTTTCACAGTGGTCGTTGCGTTTTTAGTGGCGCTAGCCTTTTGTTGGAGGAAGTTGCAAAACCAAAAGCGACAGTTACAGGCATTGACTGAAGCAGAAATTAAAGAGTTTCGTGAAGGAAATGTAGAGATTCTGGAAACGACGGAATCTTGGGACACTCAAGAGCTTCTATATGCTCTTCCCTACAATGATGATTATGAAATTCCCTTCGATAGATTATATATAGGTAAATGCTTGATGAAGCACTTTTGATCGTGTAAAGATAAAAAGTGTTAATTTGACGAAAAACGTTAATTGTAGACACAACAGCAGTATTGGGAAGTGGCAATTTTGGACAGGTTGTAAAAGGGGCTGTTCTTGATAAGCATAATGGCCGGAAGATTGTCGAGGTTGCTGTTAAAACCGTTAAACCGAATCTTAGTTTACTCCATTTCAAAACATTACTCTCTGAAGTGAAAATCATGGCACACATAGGGAAACACACAAATGTTGTCAGTTTGGTCGGAGCATGTACGGCAAATATTAGAAAAGGTAGTTCAAAGCAAAACATTTTCCTCCAAATAAATACAACTTTCATATGAATTTTCCTTATGACGAGTCCTCTAATGAACCAATAGGGCAAATCTATGTCGCAGTCGAATTTTGTCCTGAGGGAAGTTTAGAAACATTTCTAAAGAATTGTCGACCAACATTTGTCAATCTGATACGCGATGACACAATCTACATTACCACTTCAATGCAGTATTTTGAGATCACATTTAATATCTCTACTCACTATTTTGATATGTACTATCTTACCCTTTATATTATGTTTGTTGAAATGCTTAACTTTTCAAATAAAGAATATTGCAGAATCATACTTATCAAAATTGTATACAAGAACAAAGCGGACAAATTTCCACAAGGCACCTATTGAAATTCTCCAGAGATATAGCTAATGGTTGCGAATGGTTAGTTAGCAAAAAGGTATATATTAGTCATAATTATATACTTCATCTATGAATCTGCCATGAAAAAAGAATGAAATGCAAAGCGTTTGAAATTCGACATGAAGTAATCATTAAAATATCATTCTACATAGATTGTCCACGGGGATCTATCGGCAAGGAACATCCTTTTGAGCCAGGGGATAGCAAAAATAGGCAAGCATTATAATAACTTATTTATACTTATTGGTTATATTATTTATTGCAAACCAGTTGAAACAGATGTTATAATTTATCATTAGGCGATTTTGGCCTATCTCGGAAGCTGCTGGACTACTCTAATTACGCTTCTTCAGACGTTGATGTAAATAAGATACATCACTGATGGCTTCGGTTACGCAGATTTATGACCTTCACATTTTGGCAAAATGACATAATTATGATCTTTTCTTTTTTAGTGTCTTCTTCCGTGGGTATTTGACAATTTATAAGTATATAAAGAAGAAATTGGGATTGGGATGAAATGAGAAGAGAGCCAATATGTTCGCACTTCCATAGTGCATGAATGAGCATTTTTGTGGTTTTGTTTTCGTCTAGTTCACCCATTCAACTCGCAAAAAAACAGATCACTGTTTTCATTTTATCGATACAAAATTAAAATTCTTATATCTTAATATCTTATAGAAATATCTTGCGATCGAAACGCTAAAGGACATGAAATTTTCAGCGAAGTCAGATGTGTGGTCTTATGGAGGTCGGTTATAAAATGGTCTTAAAATGCTAATAACTTTGATTCATACATATTATGCTAAATATCGGGGTCGGATCTTTCATTACTACCTAAAATGTACCTTATCTCAGTTACGCTTTGGGAGATATTCAGTTTGGCTGAAATTCCTTACCCAGGAATAACTTGGAATCCGAGCTTTCTGAAGGATATTTCTGACGGTCTAAGGCTAGATAAGCCTCGCTATGCAAATCATCAAATGTATGTAATATATTTTAAATTTCCTGAACTACATTTAACTAGAAACAAGAAATAATCCCCTTTATTGCTGGACTTTTACCGGCTTGTAATTGTGTGTTGAATAAATCTTGATGCCCACTCTGATTCTAAAACAGATACTCTGTGATGTTGGAATGTTGGTCGCTGGAACCATCACAAAGGCCAACGTTTATGGATTTGAAAGATGAATTTGAAGGTCTTCTATTGCAAACAATTAATGATGTGAGAGAGAAAAACTTTTGTGTATATTCTAAAATTACCTATAATGGCATGATGTTAAAAATAGCACTTTTCATGCCTAAAGAATGCTCTATATAAATCCATGTAATACATTTAGGTATACGTAGACACCAATTTCACCTACGACAGAGAAATCTCTAACGGATCGCCAGAGCAGCGTGTGCATAATCCAGGTTATTCTATACTAGGAGTGACCGACACTTCGACAAATGATAACAATTTTAAGAGAAAACAAGCTTCACATAACCCCGATAAGTCAGTGAGTTTAATGTCCGGTGATATACACGGTTATCTGACACCGTTGATGTTTGAAAACTTTGAAATAGAAGAAGATTAAATTACAAATTCAAATAATAATTACTAATACACATGAATAATTCTTTGTAATAATCTAGTCCTATTATGAATTAACAGAACAATTTAAATTGGGGGACGTATTGTAAATGATTTCGATGTCGAGTTCATAAACTTGGTTAACTTTGATAGTTTTTAAGATTTGCACACAACAATTATCATTTTTACTTTTGATCATCTTACATTCTGTACTTACATATGATTTAGAAAATACTGCTTTGGCGAGTAAAAGTGAAAACGGATGAAAGTATATTTTGTAATGAACATGTGCACAGTGCACGAAACATATTTTTATAAAAGATATATGAAATAGGTTCAACAATGTACTAGAGTAAAAATATTAAGGCTAAAAAAGCATCACTAACGTGGCAGCCACTTTCATCTTTTCTCAGCACTCCTTTACGTAAAACCGCCGACGACATTTTGTATGGCAAATTATTCTACAGGGTGGTTCCCGACTTACTTTAAAGACTTCGCACAGCGATTGCTGAAGTAATTCTAAGCAAAAATCATTCTTTGCACTTTTGTCCAATTCTCAACCGTTCTCGAGATAATCGGGTCCCAAGTTGCCCTACCACTCAAAGGGTTTTGTCATGCTTTAGGATTTGACTACGGTTATTTTCATTCCAATCAAAGCTGGTTAACGTTTAAAGAGTGAGAATCTAAATACGATTTGATTCGATGAACGCTGAACAACCTCGCAATCAAAATTTTATAACCGTTTTGGAGGTTACCTCAGGTTATGTTCAGGTTTCAAACTGTTGACAAAGCATGTAAAAATGAATTGGTAGTCTGCAAGTGTTGCACTTGAAGTGGACAATACCCGATAAATCTCTATTTTCTCACAACAGAACAATTAATTTTGTTTTTAGTTTTACGTTTAAAATGTCCCTTAGTCTTAATTGAGATCAAAATAACTACTTTTCCATCCCAAAGCATGACAACCTTTAAGTGGATAGGGCAACTTGGGACCCGATTATCTCGAGAACGGTTGAGAATTGCGCAAAAGTGCAAAGAATGATTTTTGCTTAGAATTACTTCAGGAATTGATGTGCGAAGTCTTTAAAGTAAGTCGGGAACCACCCTGTAGAATAATTTGTATATTGTAGATAATTTAGTTCGTATGCTTCATTAAGTTGAAAGATTTTACCACTAAGACTCATTCACTAATTATTCAATAAATATTGGAAACATATTTGTATTGTGTCTATATTAAAGTTGGTCTTCTACTCAACCGCATAATAATGTATGTAACCACAATATCCTGCCGAAATTGGAATTAGCTTAATTTATGTGGCGTTTAGAATTTATCTCATCAACACTTGTTTTAAACAATACTTTCTGTTCAATTCTAAAATCTAAATCTCTAGAAATTATCCATTTTCCCATTATGATTCATTTAAAAAATAAGGTGATTTCGGTTTCATTTCTCCTTTCCCTCACGCTATTTGTTAATTATGCCATACTGATCACATTGGCTAGTAATAGTAATATTCAAATTGAGTCGTCATTTTTATTTCCATTAAGAACGTCTCAACCACACCACAGTTATAAAAACCCACCCCAAAACCTTCGGAGTAAAGGTGAACGCATACATAACAAAGACTTGTTTTGGTTTACGCGTTTCGGTAGAAATGCCCAATCGCGGGGGAGTAGCCCGAGTGAAACTACTAAACTCACAAGTTCTTTATGTTCAATCTTTGGAGGAAAGCCGCCGGGGGGAATGACAAAAGAAAAATTATTTTCTATATGCCCGCCGCCCTTGTAACTATCAAACTCGGACACAATCATAGTAATCAATTCAATTGGCTGATCACAACAAGTTTGTAAAATTAGATTAGTAATAATATTAACATGACCTTGCGTTGTTTACAATTGTTTAGGCGATCAATACCAACGTTTATATTATTAAATATGTGGCATTAAATTAATATTTGTAATTTGTTATCGAATCATGCCCTTCTGCTATACCGTCTTTCTCATTCAATTACTGCATCCCATTCCCCAGAGTTTTACAATGAGTTTTTTTGTTTTGCCCTTTGCCCTCTTATTTATTGCTTCTGTGCTTCAATTTTACACAATGGGCCTTGAAAATGAAAATACGGGTAAGAAGGATTACTTTTTATTCTTTCGCCATTCAAGAGGTTATCTGTAACTGTAAGAAATTCTTTAAGCTCTCTGATTCTGTGGTTTAGTTCCGTGTCCCAGAGAAGGCGATATAACCTGTATTTCATGTGAATGTGGTCCATCCGACGGATTTAATATTTGCACACCTCTAAACTATTGTCCACCTCCGGTTTCCTCTAAGCAAGAAATGGGCCATGCACGGGCTGGTTAATATTCTTGAAATAGGATAAATTTTATAAATTGATTTGCTTTCCGTACCTACTACCTAATTATTGTTTTCTTTAATCATAGGGAAATGTAAACACGGGGAGCAATTTTTCGCACAGTGCACTCTTTGCGAATGCTCTGGCAAAGGCAAAGACCATTGTGCGATGTGCTTTGCGGTACCTTTTTTTTATTTACCAGTTAAAACGAATATTTACTTAAATGGGTTATTTTGAATGGGTAATACGAGATATTCATTTTTTTTAAATAAATTTTAGTTACCAGTAAGACGCATTGGTCAACCTGCACATGTAAATAAAGAGCTTCCTCTTGCCTACAGCAATCGCTTTTTTAACTATGAGATCAACGGATGGAGTATATCTGCTGATTATGACGATAGAAAGTAACATCCGAATTTTTCAGAATAATCAAAATCGTCACAGTGCACTTTATTTTACCTTTATTTTACCTTCAAGCCTTACTCTTTTGTGATTATCTTATAAGCCTTATGAACCTTTAACTGTGATTTCTTGTTTATATGATGATTTGTTTATTTGTTACATGTAATAAAATCGGATTGGAAAGGAAAGGTAAATCCTTAAAACAGATTTGTCCTAGTTTCAATGATTGCGTGCATTTGTCATGTCTTTTTAACGTTGAAATCACAACATTTTGGGGTTTGTTCCTGAATTAGTCATGTAGTATGCGTTCATGCAAATTTTACCAGACAAATTTGGGACATTACATGACTGTGCCTTGCAGGGGATATTGATATTATGATGTCTTAACTCTCCTATTCTTCTCTCTTTTTGTTCAATTTCGGATCAGTGTTGATTTCATTGCATACCAGAGCAGACACGTTTGCCAGTGTGGTATTTTCTGTAATAGCATAATAGCTAAACTATTCTATTTTATCTGAATAGTTTCCCATCAAAGATGGGTACTGGTGGTGCTTTCACATTATTCATCCTCTTTAAACTGGGAATTTTAATTGGACAATGCTCCTCTGAAGAGTTTCAGTACAAGCATGTAATTCTTGGTAAGACGTTATCATGTTGTTTCATGATATTCAGGGAATTTTTTTCTGTGTATTATTCTACAATAAATTTTCATATTTTGTAAATATAATAAAAATTCTATTCCTTGGTATATTATAGGTGTAGTGCTTGCTCCCAAGACAGTGCCTATTGGGGATGTACAAAATATGGAGGATGCTTTGGGAGACCTTATAAATAAGACTGTGAACATTCAACCGCCGCCCCCACCGAAGCACGGTCAAACTCTGTCCTCTAACGTTGACACTTCTTCCTTAAACAACATCACAAGGACCGCCAATATCACCATTCTTAATTTGAATCTGGATGATGATTTGGAGAAGATTGGCGATATTTCCATCTTATTCTCATTGGCCGGATGTGAGGAAACTCACGATTTAAATTTTAGGGTCACCACTTTATTTGGTCCTGTTGTCCACATTGCGTTTACAGGTAGTGTAGTATATTTGGCATTTTCATTATTATTTAACAATGATTATTGTTGTTAGCGTACTCATCTGGTAAATATATGAAGAGAGTGAACTACATTACTCTCTTTTTAATTTGAAGAGCCTGGCTGTGGTCGATTGGATAGATCTGCTTCCATAATGGTTCCACTGACATGGTTCCAATACAACGCAGACCTACTTCAATTATTCACGGATGTGAGAAAAGACAGGGTGCTTCCCAAGTGGAAGGAGGCAGTGGTTATGTACGATTCTCAGTCAAGGGAAGGCATTATGGACACGTTTGTCCAAGCTTTCAGCTCCAATTCACAGTTTGACGATATTGCTCTGACACTTTTCACCGTGGACAGCCTTAGCAAAGACAAATCATTGTAAGAAAACAATTCACATTTTGTGTTTTCATTAGGAACAACTTTCGTTACGCACGTCTTATGGAGTCTCATATAAATCACAGTTTTTGTTTTATTTTTATGCCATGGTCGGAGTCTAAAAATAATGGGGTTATAATACATCTGAGATTCATTAAACTTTCAGTTCCGAGCAAATCGAAGAAGTATTGTCTATGTATCGTGGAAGTACGCCTACAAAATTCATTGTAGTGTCAGAATTTACCAAAATAAATTTCATTCTTGTTACAGTAAGTTATTGATTACCAAATCACAAAACAAACATACACTACTTCCCCAATAATAACACGAAAATAAATGAGACGTTTCATGAAACAGGCGAAGCGCAGGCATATGCTGAATGTATTGAAGCAGTGGCTTTTCGTTGCTTCCGATTCTTTTGTGGGAGACGATAAGTGGGATTATGTGACAACGTCAGTACTTAGCGATGGAGTGAACATTGCATTCATCACCAATTCTTCAAGAAACTTCACCGATCGACCGGTTACAGAGACATATTACAGTTTACAATTTAATACATAAAACGTGGTGGGGGCAGGCTATAAATTAATTGAAACTTTTGACTACTGTGTAGGATCACTTATTTTGTCACACGGAGTCCTTGCTGTCATTACTAACAGAAACTGTGGAAAACCTTGCATCATGGGAGTTTAATTTATTCCTACAAGTGTCAGATGAAGAGTGGGATATCATAAAGCCCTCTAGAGCTGATCGTGTCCTTAACATAACTGAAGCGATGACGGTACTGGAGCCAATTTAAACCAATTTTATGCTAAAAGTGTCTATTTGTAGTAATACTTTGCATTCTGTTTTGACAGGAACGCCTCGGTAGTTTTGTTTTAAGCCAATGTGATAAAAACAGTTCTACATGGAATTTGGAAGCAGGAGAATATGGGACCAAAGGGAAGCAAGTTTTTGAGGTGGGTTGGTGGAATCCTGTGACAGGTTTGAGAATGACTGATGATTTGTTCCCTCACGTGACAGGAGGCTTCCGTGGAAGGCAGATTCTGGTCACTTCCATGCATGTACGTTTTCAAAGTCAGTTTGCAAAAACTGAAATTCTTACAGTGTCACACATTTTTCAATAGCGACCTTAAGTAAAATTTTAAGAATGAATCATGAAACCCAACATGCATTTGTATTTTCCACACTAAAGTTCTCATTGCAATCACTAGACCTCAAATTTAACAAAAATCACGTCATGAATTTTTAATACGAAATATATTGTGGTGATATTTAAAATGAAAACCGAAAGGTCAAATAGACTTTTCGGGGAAAATGACAATACAATTTTGGTTGTAAAGCTTTTCTAATGTCAGAGATACTCAGAGTAATGAAATTCATCTTTCTATATAGTTTCCACCGTGGCAGTTAATAACTCGTAATGATCCCAACGACGAAACGAATGTTACCTATTCGGGCTTGATGTTTGAAGTGCTTGAACACATGGGTAAAAACCTTAACTTTACGTACTCTGTGGTGGAACCGCCACCTGGAGAAGCTTGGGGCAAAATACAGCCGGACGGGAGATGGAACGGAATGATGCGACGGATTATAGAAAATCCGGTACCGTTATTCCTAATTCAAGCCTGGGTAAATCCTGAAAGGTTTATGGTTATTTTACATAGACAGTTTTATTCATTCTTTTACATAGTACATAGTCCTTGGTGCCGCAGCGTTTACAGTGACCCCCGAGCGGGCTGTGTATGTAAATTTCACAGAGGTTCTTGAACGTGAGGCTTACGCGTTTATGGTAAATCGACCAGCAGAATTGTCTCGGGTTACTTTATTTGCTGAACCCTTCAGTATCGAGGTATGAAATTTTGCATTATGTAAGGAAAAATGAATTGTATAAGGTGCGAAATGCTGTAATTGAGTACCGATTTGTCTAGGTGTGGATTTGTATTATAGCAACAGTTATAATAGTGTCACCTGTATTCCATAAAATACACTGCACGAGTTATTACTACACACATTTCAACAAAGTAAATGACCGTGGCTTATTTCAACTGAAAAACTGCTACTGGTACCTCTACGGAGCACTGTTACAACAAGGTCTTTATTTTCAATTCTTTGCTCAGTTATTGTTGGTTAATTGATATTCAAGCCTAAAGAGTGTTTTGGTAATTTTGCCAACAGGTGGAACGCACCTACCAGAAGCCATTTCAGGTCGTCTGATGATTGGAATCTGGTGGCTTTTTGTTATTGTATTTGTCACGACCTATTCCGGAAGTCTCGTGGCCTTTTTGACATTTCCGAAGGTGGAAAATCCTGTCAACTCGATTGATGATGTTTTGAATTATCGTGGGGTAGCTTCATGGGGATTTATGTCCGGGAGTGTTATAGAAGACCACTTGAAGGTTGGGAAAACGCCATCACGAATGTCACTTTTTACACCTTTATTCAAAGCATTTTAATAATTATGGGACTAATTTTTAGAGGTCAAATGATCCTAAGATGCAACAATTGTACGGTAAAGCTCTCATTCATCCTGCTTTTAATGAGTCAGTCTTACGCCTGATTAAGGTCTATGATCATGCTTACATTGACTGGAAAATCACTTTGATGACTGTGATGAGGGATGAGTACAAAATAACCAAGATTTGCGATTTTATTTTAGGTAATGCCGAAACCCATCATGTTGAAATAAATACTAAAAATATTTTGATTCGTTTATAAAAATTATTTTTTTATAGGCGAAGAAACAATTTTTGAAGAGAAAATTGCTCTGGCGGTTCCAAGAGGTAGCCCGTATCTTCCTCTTTTTAACCAAGAGTAAAATATTTTTTATCCACACAACAGCTAAAGCCAAAATTCATACTCGTTTTATCTTAACTTATCACACTGTTAAAATGAGCTTTTCGTCAATTAGAATCAAAGAGATGCTACAAACGGGTCTAATCAAAAAGTGGAAAAGTCGGTACTGGCCACAAAAGGACCGATGTTCCACCTCTGGATTCGTCAATTCGGACAAAAATCGGACTGTGAAGTTGGGCGATATGCAAGGATCATTCTACATTTTGATGGCAGGGTTTGCTATCTCTATTTCTGTCTTACTTATAGAACTTTGTATTCACTATCGCCGACAGAAAAGGATGGTAAACTCAGCTCCTCCGACGAAAATTATACCGGTTGTAGTTGCCAGCAATGTCAGTATTAAGAGTAGCCAACAAGATAAATTGGAAAACGAAATAGTTCATCAGGAAGGAAAAGCACGAAAACGATTTTGGAAGAAAAAAGAAGAAAAAAAGGAGTTTCCATTTTTGCGCTAGAAAAACCAAAGTATGGTTGACACACTTAATTTATATCTTACATTTAGACTATTTTAGTTTCAAATTATAAACACGAATATGTATATATAAAATATTAACATTATTAATGCATATTATGCAGCTAGTACTCAGTCAGTTTGAAATCGTTAATAATAGTTAGACAATAGCTACAAAGAATAAATAAACCTTCTAGTCACAAATAAAACATTCGGGGACATTGGTATAAGGGATTTATTAGCATTCATTTGTTTGCAGTTTACATGACAGACATTTTCAAAAAAGTTGGGGGGAAAGTTCATGTGAAGTTAAAAATTTTAATTAGCAAACCCGTGATTGATAATTGAATGGTCGTGAACGGGGGAACATGAATCCGGTAGGGTGTGCCCAAGCCATGTATCTTGCTCCATATTTTTGTCCTAAGTATGGTGGGTACTCACAGGGTGAGGCAAGTGGCTTGCATTTTGGTTCATCATTACAGCCACATTCAATATCTGAAGCTGCAATACGCTGATCTTCATTGAACCGTCGCCAATCTCGGTTGTAGCCATACTGGGTGCAGGCACTGTTTATGTATATAAAAAACTCAGAAATATTGATTTTCTACACCGCATCAAGTGAAATATTTTCAAATATAACTTTACCAAGGATCTTGGTCTGGTAAGTCCCATGTGCACTCCACACTTGGACCAATCAGACTGCGTGCTTTGTGGCATTTGAACTGCCAGTCGTCAGGTCCTGGACATAGTTTGCAGCCAATATTGTACGGCGTCACCAACTGATCGACAAACTCACGCCATTCATCTTGCACTACCCGATTCTTAAACCAAGGCTGTTCTTCATACCTCCGAATGATTGGAACTTCGCAGTTCCTAAACCAATAAGCTTTAAACTGGTCCGCACAGCATGGATTCTGCTCGCAAACATTCTTACACTTGGCGCCCATCAACCCACATCGTATTCTCCTACAAGCGGCACTCTTGAATGCTTCAGATTCAGAATAACCGGCTCGAAAGTAAGAAGGTTGGTAGAGCTTCCTAACGTCTGAAACACGGGTAGAGAAAGGAGTTGCTCCTCCTGCACATTCTCTGCAAGACATGACTTGGCTGAGTTTAGTTGCAACAATATATATAGAGAGAGGGAATTGTGACTTTGTCGTGTCAAAGCTATATTGTGAACTGTATTTTAAATAGAGACATTTAAAAAAATAGGGTGAATGATGTCCGAAGACAAAATTAAAAATATTTTTGACCTTTTGGCAATTTCCATTTCCAAACAAGGATTTGTATCCTCGACTACCTCATTCTTATCAAACCCAATACAAATTGATCAACAGCTCAGCTACACTTTCCATATTCAAAGTCTAGTAAAATGCATGTAGTGAGTGGATTTGAAGATTTTTCGATACGAACGAAAATCGATAAGATTGCGGTAAATATTATGTAATCAACTGAGGCTGAGTTTTAGACGGTTGCGGGTTGGCTTTGGTTATCACATTTGAACCTTTATTTACTGGGGCTATCAAAATCAATTCTGGTATTTTCTACATTTCCTTCCAGCGTTACCGAGTATGGCCAATAATAAAAATTACTGATCTGGGTATTAGCATATCATTGCGAAATGTTCCTTCCCTGCCTCACATAGGTCCGGGGTTCCGTACCTACTATCCCGACCGGCTTGTCAGATTTTTAGTAATCAGTGATTACCAATCACTTAATAATGCATAATATCACCCCATATCGTTAAAAACGTTCCAGTTCCAGTGCGGTTGGTTTTGGGAAACCTCTTTAGAAATTTTGCTCATGTGCATGTACGCCCCAAGGGACAGAGGCATTTATACTGAAGTCATTGTAGTCATCAACCAATGAGGGAGACTTTTCATTTTGTTGATACATCGACCATTAAGCGTGGTGATGAATGTTAAGGTAGTTCCATTCAATGATTCAATTAAGATTTTGCCAAGTCCCCAAAATTATTTGTTACCTAACTTTAAATAAAAATTATTCGCCATTTGTAATTTTTAAGTCATCATGAAAATTGCTCACTATGAAGTTTATGGCTTATGAAACTGATTATGGTGCTTCAATTGTGGATATGATGGAATAAATCAAGTTTTAAACAACAGTTTATACTTGTAAACTTCAAGTAATTTAATGCTCTTCCAGTACATCGCTTAGTTAGTATTGAGATAAAAACTAGATTATAAATGAAATTAAAAGTAGAAAAATATGAGCAATTGAATAGAGAAAACAGTCTAAAAGTGGAGTAACTTATTTCAAGAATACTGAGCTGAAATCCTTCTGATGATGGCTTGTCCAGAACGCGACAGTGAATTCAGAAATTAGTTCCAAGAAACAGCAAACAAATTGTCTAATGATTCACAAACGGAAAGTTTGTCTTAGCAGTTATGAGCAAACAAAAGTTTACACTTTAAGCACTCTACACCAGAAGTAATTTACTGACCAGAAAAGAAAATTGATTATACACTCAAGGTTAAGAAACTGTCACTTTACCTATAGTTATAGGGGGGCAGGGGGTAAATAATGACCCTTTTATCCGCTGTATCCATTTTTCGGAGGACCGTAATTTTGCTGTGGTGGTGGTGCCTGCTGAGGTGGTCCGTATGATTGACCTACCTGAGGAGGTGGGGGTCCGTAAGAGGGCTGTTGTTGTTGAGGTGGTCCATAGCCATTGGAATTATCTTGTCCTTTCAAAAAGTAAACGGTGGGCTTCTGGGGCACTGCCTGTTTAGTTAAATTTAGCACTTGATTAGTTAATTTATCACCAAAATCATTATTTAAATACTTTGTTAGGTTATGTTAGGTTACCTGTTGGCCTTGATAGTTGGCATTAACTTCATGCGAGACCTATTGGGGCATTTCGAACCAAATTATTATAACTTATGTATATATCTCATTAGACCTAAAAGAGTTATGATTAAATCGATACGACATACCTTTTGTGGCAATACGTAGACTTTTGTTTGCTGGCCCTGGCTTCCGGAACCTTGTACAAGAACCTTGTGTTGATACTTAATGGGAGGAGGCTGCACAAAAACGACTTGAGCCTGTTGCCGGGTATTATCCTGGACGTTTACATTGTGATTCAAAGTTTCTTGCTGGTTTTCATTGGATCGCTTGCAGTACACCAATGTTCCCCCAACATCTTGGCCTTGCTCGCCTCCGCCGCCGCCTCCGCCGTAACCGCCGCCGTAACCGCCACCACCACTATTACACAGTCTTTCGAAAAGCTGAAGTGCTTCCATTTCTTCCTGCGGGCTCAGGGTGCCGATACCCGCATAGACTACTCCTAGCGATGCTAGAATCTAATGAAATCAAGTGTAATGAAGCTTTGTACCATTGTTTTTTAGTTTTTTACTTCCAAAATTCAATTACCAGTACTTACCAATAGGGTCTTTGTTTCCATTTTTTCAGAAATAAATTTTTTGAACTACACCTTAAAATACCACAACTGATCGAAATGTTTGCTTCGAGACGATTGGATGATCACTGATGGAGTAAAATGCTGAGCATGCGCTTTTTAAACACGTAAGGGGTGATCGTGCACCTAAATCTCTGACCTCTTTGCCCTTTACTGTGGTCTACCTTTTCAATTCAACAAAGCACACTCGAACTCGAGCATATATGTAAGTTTACGCGCTTTCTGAGTAACGAACTCGAGCGTTGGTATTTTTACGCGCTTTACCAAGTAACGGCTTTATTTCATCGTAAATGGATGATTGATTGTATTGTATATAAAATTGGGAAACGCTCATAGGGTAAGAATACCATCAACTGTACTGCACTGTCACATTAAGTAAGTGCAATTACATAGATTACAAATTATTGAAAATGATAGCAATAACAAGCAATGGATACCAGGTTTCGTTATCACGCAAAATGAAAGAATTTTCCTGCGTTTATTTGTCATGATTCACGCGGCAAGCAACAACGTTGAAAAAATTAAAATCACAACTTATACATGCACAATAAACTTATTATTCCTTTTCAAAGTGCATACCAATGAAAAATGTAAGTTGTTAAAAGTAAAAACGCTAGTTATCATGTAAATACCGGTTAATTTGTTTACACGAGTCGATAAGGGTGCCCTTCCTTTCACGATTCAAAGAGCAATTTTCTGTTGCATCTTTTCGATTGCACGTGTTGAAACTTCTTCCCCTTCTTCGAGTAATTTGGCAGTGTCATGCCATATACTTATGAGGGAAAAAGTTACGTGTATTCAGTAAAATAAAAATTCGCATAAAGTGAGCACCTGACATTTATTTTCAAAATAGCAGTGACACTTGTCATTCCATTTGGTTTACTTTTATATTTAGTACAGCTTGTCAGAATTTAATTTGTGATTAAACATATTTGCTGTGACAGGATGTAATTATTTTGCTCCTTAGTCCACGTCAGCTCAATCAGCGGACTGCATTTTCTTTCAAATAAAATAGAATTAAATAAACTACGTAAATCCTCGAACTACTGTATATTAAAATTTTCCAATATTCCTTGATTTAACTAGAGAATAACGTGGCCCTAACCATGAACTACATTTTGTATTTGAATGACGTATAGGTATTATAATGATTTTATTGAGCATTGTCGTGTCGTTGTAAGTAAGGTTCGTTTTTATGAATTAAAGGGTAAATTATAAACTACACAAAAGTATGTATAAGAACAATTTTTGAAGGGTAATAAAAGATTTGTTTTGTGGCACTCTCTTTGCTGCTGACGTAAATATTTCTTTGATTTCAAATAAAACATACAACATAAATAATATATATTATTTTGCCAATTACGAAATCTAGTGTACTTTTGTTTTCATTTTTTATTTTATTACCTAGATTCGAGTTACTTACCTATAACCCCAATTCGTTATATTATGAATAAGATGAGTATGGACTTCAATATATTACGTAGCCATTTACTATATAAGCATAATACTATATACCTAGTTATGTTCATATTATGCTCGATAATTGCATAAAAAGTATTTTAATTTTCAGATCGTTCTCGAAGTTTTTAAAGAACTGTATCATCTGTGGACTTTTACGAGAAGATCATAAATACATTTAAAATAGGAAAAATTATTCGTTAGTTGTCTTGCGTAATGCGTAGCACAAATTGGAAAATGGCTGTCCCAAGTCGGTCCATTAGTGTCAACCGATCTGCTCTAATCTAATACTGTACTAATAAGAATGTATGTATTGACTTGACGTTGCAGAAGTATAGATTTTTTGCCTAGATTATTTTTCCTTTCCTTTCTTTAGGCTAAGCGTGACACGAGTTCTGCTCACGAGTCACAAAATCGAAGACGAAGTGGAACGGGAAGTTGCTTTACTGCTGTGTGCATGTTACCAAGATTTGATTGTACATAGTTATAGTTGTTAGTATTATTGGGATATACAATTAATTACCACATGCATCACATCATGGGTTCGTTAAAATGCAAGAAGAATGCACACGATGCACATTCAGTCATACACACACGGTGAATGATTAAAAACTAGATGTTGAGCTGTTGAGCAACTTATTCGAATCGGTCTATACACTTTAGTGACATTTATTGCTTCCATCAGGGTAATGTATGATTTTATCATTTAAAATGGATAATCAGTCCGCATGAGGATTAGATTGTGATAAGCAACAAGTAATAATAAACAAACGTTCTGGCAGAGTGTTAAACGATTAACTTGTTTCATCTTTAAGGAAGTGCATAAAATTTGAATTTGCATTTATCCCTCTTTATGATTACATAACGTTATATGTATACGAGTACATTCTTTAATATATTTAAATATATCTCTATTGTTTGGTAGTTTGTATCAAGATAGGCGTTTTCTCATTATATTATAAACACTTGATGCACGAAAATATGTTCGTATGATTTTTAATAAATAAAATATTACACTTTTATCATTGTTTGTTTAATGCAATTTACTAAGAGCTCGTGACTGTTAAATTGATTTTATTACTGAAAAATTCCTTTTTATTCACAGAACAAGTGAACAACGTGTTTGTCGTGAGAAAATGACAAATGACCACAGATTGAATTTGGTGAAGTAACAGTAAAAATGCGAGAGGTGTGCTATCGGGCACGGGAGTTAATTTAAATATCCTTAAACAATCGAGTTCAGCCAGTCCTTAATGAAAAGAAAACGCAATTATCATTCGTGGCACAAAATTATTGCAATTAAACCATTTTTTAATGTTGCATCTGTAATAAAAAGTAAAAATCAATTATTGCACTGTACATAGCATCTTAGATATATATGTGCTACAAAGTGCACCATTAATATAATGCACGGAACAGTTAGCCGGGTTTGGCACATTTATTCGCACAAAAATTTATCAATTTTATTATGAACGTCCCCATTATTTTTGTGCGTCACTGGCGTTGTTACACAATAATAACTCTGAGAGATTGTATCGAATAAGATCAAAAATGCCAAAATTAAATTTCCCAGTACCTTCAGCACTTTTTTCTCAACCATCATTTTCCCTCTCTTCACCAAAACAAGTCATGTTTATTCGTAATGATTAATGATCTTGTGAGATTCTTGAGTCTCTTAGCTTCCTTTCTCTAGAGTACAATTTTATCATTATTGCAACATTTGTAAATGTCCTTAGTTTGAAAATATGTTTAAGCAATCACTGAAACGCATAATTCTCCTTGCAAAAAGACGAAATTCGTAATATTTGGAAACCAAAGGTTTACGACAAGGTGCACATTAAAACATAGTAATGCACATGGCCCACTTGGCTTATTTACAATTTTGGAAAGACTTTTACAGAGTGCACTTTGATCTCATTATCTTGATTTTTTGATGATGAAGATGGCTCAGTGACATTTAACATGACTGTGAAATGTGCTATAGTAATTAGTGAAGCGGTGGCCCTTATAATTCAACCCTTCACAAAACTACCATCTTCATCACTGAAATTACACGTGAAATTACACAATCCTGTCTTATGTTAGCCACATTCTCTTTATTCAGTCAGGCAATACGCGGATCATTAAAATGGCACATTTGAAATCCATTTGAAAACTGGCCGTCCTAGACAGTTCAGAAATTAATATTTTTACACAATACATAAGTAACTCAACAGATCAAGTAGGTTTTGTAAAATACCGATTTAAATATTGTAGACTTGCCAAGAAACCCTTCTCACTTTATTTAAATATAATGCAAACAAATCCTCCCTTGATATTCAATTGTACCAATACGAAAGAACACCACCAATGTTTGCGAGGATAGATAAAGTTATAAAGTTATAAAAGCAATTAATGTGAGTTATTTTCGACGATATTAGAGGAAAACATTTTTTTATTTCTGTCAAGCTTTTGAACGAACCTTCGTTCTTCATCATGACAAATATGAAAACCGGAAGCAAAAGTCACGAAGAAAGAAATGGAAACATTCCAAAAATATTTCTCGTTAATGTATTGTTATGTATATAAAATTAATGTATTGAAAAAACGGATTCTCCATCTGATTTACAGTTCTATCGCCATTTCACATTATTTTATTTTACGCTGAAAATACTGTCTAATCTAAAACCTAAGTGAAATCCGATTCATCAAATTATTGAAACTGAACCTGCAATTGTCGCGTGTTTTATGAATATCAATGAAACTTGTAATTGTAGGTTGGTCATACTTGACACTTAAGACTACTTGGCAAATAAACTTCAAAAAGTTATTAAGACCTTTATTTATGACTTTTAGTATGTTACTTTATAATGAAATCATATATAACAAAAGGGATTCCTACCATTTGTTATTAAATATGTTTATACATTATATGCGTTTGTTTATATGTTCGATTCTTTGACTATTGCTATATACTTAAATTTTTCAAATGTTAAGTTTAACAAAGTTGATTAAAAGTTAAGAACAGCATAGAACAAACGTCAAGCTAATGAATCTGTGTTGAGTTCGTTCAAAAATCAATGATGCAATGAAAGCTGCGAAATTTAATAGAACTTAATTACGCAAATCTCTGATTCAAATTATATAGCACTAATTGATTTATTAGATGATGTAAATGTATATTGTTTACCTTTTGACCAGCAAAAGGTATTTTCGGATATTACAATCGCTAAATTATCCGTAAAAAATAAGCACAATAATTTTAATGTTCACTTCCATCTTACTATTTTACGCTAACAAATTATAATATCTTACAGTATACTTGTGCGAGGTGTAAATTTACATAAATTACATGATATACATCTACCAACTATTAGCTGGACAAAAATTGATTCTTATGTAATAAGGGTACAGTTTAAATGCAGTCGTTTTTGTTTCATAGTAGTTAGTGTGTGGATAATACTGCAATTTTGTAATTTCTCTTCAAGCAATATTGCGTGTATACCTGCGTATATTGCTATTAGAATAAATGATTTAGTTTTTCTTCTCAGGTTTAAATATTTTTTACATCTGTTGCGATTGTGAGTAAAACTAGAATTTTGGTAACAGCAGAACACCTTGTTAACTTCCCGAGTTCTTTTCGGATAATTCTTGGTGAAACATCTTGACAGTGTGCCTATATTTTGCAACCTTTCATTGCTTCTCCCACTTAAAAGCTCGGTTTCATTCGTGTACCAATTTCCTGAGTAGAGCAAGGCCGGGCAGACATGCTTTTTTTGTGGAAGCAAATCCCACTATAAACAAAAAATCACAAAACGTTCAATTACCCCGTTGCATAAAACATTATAGAATGGACTTTGGTCATTGCGATATTGATATTTAACGTATTTCACACCTTAGTCGATTATGACTTGGGCTTCCCACTTTCACAATCCTAGATGCTCCTCGACATCTCTCACGACTGTACAGCACAACGCAATTATTGTGAGTGTTTATGGATTTAACCTTCCCCTGCCATCCATTAGGAACAGATTTGCACTCTTTGTTATCAAGCTCTTCGTCACTCCACTCCATATCGCCGGGCCGCCCTATATCAATTAATAAATGAATTCATCATATTTACAACACATACACAATTAAACTAAATAATCATGTTTTTGAATTTCAGCAGGTTTGTACTAAATTTCTTGACTTACCCATATGATTATTCCAAGGGTAAACCGTGATTTTAAAAGTCTTTCCCACGATTATATCATTGATTCCCACAGAATTGATGGACTGTTCACTTATACTAGGAAGCGACACCTCTTTCTCTGAATTATTTTCGTTCCAATTGAAATTTGAAAATTTGTTGTTTGTAAGGAATCCCTCATATTCAAACCCGTTCTGGGATATGACGGAAACCGCATCACAGAAATATGACCTAGGTGTCATTAATTGCAGTAGGAACAATGACGATAGGAATAGGAATCCTGACCTTTCCATTGTAGGAAGGACTAAACGAATAGTTGACATTTTACGCTCACTTTTTGTCCTGTGGTATACAACCTTTCTCATGAAAATTTTTGGTGTAAGAGACACTTTTAATTTGAATGTGACAAATCTTTCAAATACTGAATCATCACGAGTATCATCCGAAAATAGAAATAAATTGCTCTATCAAAATAATTATGTTGATTTACACTAATTAATTTAATTGTGAACAAAAAGTTTATTTTAGCTTTTAGAGATCTGACCGACCAGCGGTGCAGCACTTGTCTGAATTATAAAACACGTCAAGACAATTATCTCCAGTGTAGAATGAAAAAATCTATACGACCAACTTTATGATGGAATTCACTTTCCTTGAAATGACTCGCGAAAGTAAACCTCCAAGTTATTAAAGGTATAAAGGTTTTGCTGTGTATAAATAAAAAATCCTATTTACAACAATAAAAGAAAATTATGTTGTTTTGTGTTTTGTAATTATATATGTGATGATATTTTATGAAATCTTGTACACAAGGAGGTATCTTTATGTCGCAAAAAACAAGCTCTCACAATTCTTAAGAGTATGAAATTAAGTATTCACGGAGAGGCTCGTTGAAACAGTGAACCTTTAACCATTGTTTACACCTTGCTTTTAGCTACACACTGCAGATTTGCAAAAGTTTTATAGCCAAAGCGAAGCCCCTAATCTTTAGTCTGAATAAAGAATACCTCGTAGCGGAGAGAAGCAAGCGCGTCTCTTGCATTTTCATTCCATCGTAAAGCCAGTCTCTCTGTACAAAATATGAATGGTTTCTCTAACTGCATTCTCATGACACTATAGATTGTGAGTTGTGAGCTAAATCTGAATAATGTACAAAATAAATTGTATCATTCACATAATCTGACATAAGCATTTCGCTTTAAGTCAGAGCGTCAACCGGCAAAATTATAATATACTATTGAAAAGCTTATGAAATTACCCTGGTTCAGAGTGCAAACTTTAGTTTACACAGCAATCAAAATTGAGTTTTATTTGGTATTTTACGGAGGGCGTGCAGGCGTGGTATATGGTCCCAACCCAAACAAAAGAATTACCAAATTGTATTGGACCTTTGCGTCACTGTTATCCTCAGAACTGTTCTTCCAACCCGCATTCTCATTCATGACTTTTCTGTCTGCCTTTGTAATTTATAATTGTGTGCTTCATCGGTTTCACGTTGTAAAAGCTGCTGCCAGGAGGTCTGGTTTATGTAGGTGGAGCAGTTTACGAATGGCTTACAAGTTTTTACAATAAAACTGTCAGATGGATCCGGTGCGTAATCGCACAAATCATATTTTTAGTGGGAATACTATACATATGCCAATCCTTTATCCTTTAAGTTAACAACCAGAAAAACAACACGAAGAACTGTGCAACGTGAGTTGTTTGATTGGCATTTAGCTAAGTCTTGAAATTCTGTTTCGCCTGGTGTGTCATGTTTTGAGATTGTTCCCTCCTGCTGAAGCAAGAAGCACTTTCCTCCAGAATAATAATTCTAATGAATGAATCTTTGTAATTAAACAATGCAGGAAGGCAAAATTTAGTTGGAGGTAATGAAATAAAATGGTAGCAGTTTTATTAGGTATCCAAATATCATTCCAACTCCACACTTCAATTGTTCTGCAATGTCAATGCCAGATAAAAATTCAGCACATTTATCACAGTGTGACAGAAAGTCAGCTCGGCTGTTTTCCAGGAAGGTATGTATAGGAAAATTCATTCCTCAATCAAATTCAAATAGATATGGTATTAGTCATGCTGCTTTCAAAATTCGCTTAAAACCAGCAGATCCTACACTTTTATACTGTCATTCAGTTTCTGAATGAATATGAATCATTTCAGACATACATCATGCTGTCTGAATTTGTCTTATAATGACTTGACAAACATATTAATGAAATGAATGCAAATCCAAAAATCTGCTTTTGATTCGTATATTTTACATTGTGCAATGTAATCACATCATCGTTATCTTGCGATATTGAATAATACAAACAATGAAAATGTAACATTATTTGACTCGCTTCAACACGACATCCTTCTTTTAATATTTTTTCTTTCAATATAAAGTAATATTATAAATGCATGCAATGTTTTTATAAGAGAAATGTCTCTACAAATGTCTACCAAACCTTGAAAGATTTGTTACTAAAAACTAGAATATGTTTCACTTCATACATAAAAGATAAAAGAGAAAAAGAAATAAAAGTGCATCCGTGGCAAATGCCATTATATGAAAAAAAGCCTCCATTTTTTATTCGTTTTCATCCAGAAATGATTCATTTTTTACAATTTAAGGCAAATCCTAATGATAGATGTTCACATTGTTGTACAGTATGTTTTTTCAAATTCAAATCAAGTACGCTGAAGCTTATAGTTTATGCACTGTTCTATGTCAGTTT
Source organism: Cyphoderus albinus (assembly GCA_021029165.1). Classification (NCBI taxonomy): domain Eukaryota; kingdom Metazoa; phylum Arthropoda; class Collembola; order Entomobryomorpha; family Paronellidae; genus Cyphoderus; species Cyphoderus albinus. The sequence goes on along the minus strand of VYYJ01000142.1, from coordinate 47,105 downwards.
AGAGAATTACCAGGCATTCTGTAGTTAACAGTTTGATGCAGCTAAACTTTCCTCTCTGACGCCAGCTGCATTCTATTAAAGTGCATTATTGTATTTTAATTCTTAGAATCAGCCTAAAATCACGCTTGCAGACGCTGGGGTTTTCCTGTCCCTCAATTTTGTTTTGTTCTAAGTCTGACCTCCTTCAACACTAGAATAATATTAGCGAGAGTTGATGCCTATTTGTCAGCTTTCTCACGACGAATTTCGTGGTATAAAAGCTTGCAAATGTAATAATTATGGATATGCAGCAGCTCTGATAATCGATTAAATCGCGAAGGGCTTATCGTGTCATTTGAAAGTAACAAATCGTGTTCTGTCATAAAGTAAGCAATAAAAAAATCTGTTGTAAGTAACAAACTACTCTGCTCCATCTAGAATGGTTCTAGCACGTAATACATTTTTGGAAACTCAGGAACCAAATTTTTTAACGCTGTATTGCCATTATGAACGAGTCATGAAAGAATAATAGTTCATTGTAGAATGAAACAATTTACAAGACATGATGACGTGATTTTTGTCGCTTAATTCATGTCGGCTGACTTGTAAAAAAATAACAATGATACCCATTTTACAGATTTTTTATATCAAAGAAAGGAAAATGTAGCAGTTGTACTCTAATCAAAAGCAGTTGAGTCTTTCTGTCAGAGTAAAATTATTTTGTTTGTTTTGTAAAAATGCTACATGAGCGGTATTATCTTTGCTGAAAAATACGTCGTGATTTTGGTTTTTTACCAGTAAAACTTAAAACCTTATAAAAACTTATTCTTTAAAGCTAACGAGAATATAAATAGTTGAATCATTGTCTTGTCTGTCTTAGACAAAGTCTTGATTAACAAAAAATGTAAACGTGTACATTATTTATAGTAGGTTTTAGATTCACTGTGATTTCATGATTGCATGCAGGAGATCATAAAATGCTGCAAAAGTAAATTGTCTCAACAAGCCAATTTATATATAGGTAATGACATTCCGTGACATCTTTAATTTTTACCTGACGGCAGTGGTAATGCCGAATATTAGTAATTCTTGCTTACATTCCCGAAGGGCAAGAAAGCGATATGAAATTCATTCCAGACGGACTTCACATGAAGTGGCGTTTAACGAAGCATTGAGAAAATACCAAACAATTTGAGAAAAAAATGTCGGAAATCAGTACAGTGTGGCTTTTGACATGAGAAGTCATTCTACAACGTACTATTTAGAAAACAATAAACTAAAGTAAAAACTTCTCTACCTGCAATACAGAAACTGTCTTGAATGCCCTTGAATTTTAGGTATTTTAGAAAAGTAGATAAATTTTACTTAACTTATCGTTAGACTGAAAATCACGGAACCGAAACAAGTTAAACTGGACCACACTTCTATACTACTGGACTTATCTGAGCGTCCGCTACGCAAACATTTTTGAGATATTTTCCTCAGCAGCTCAGGTTAAGCCAAACGCTTATCGAAATTAATAATCACTCATCTGTCTTACTTTTAGCAATAATGTTGCATTGTTCCTGATGGTTGAAAAAATTTAATGAACGCTATGCTTGGTAAAGTAAGCTTCCCCAGTGCGTCTTTAGTAAAAAACAAATGGTCGCATTATAAAAAAAATCATAAAATGATTGTTGCTACTGCTAATGACGTAAATTTGGATAAATAACGGTTTGGATTCATGGTGTTGGAATAGGAATATTCGGTTTTAGGGATTAGTCTGATCGAATCAGAAAACTTAAATTGTAAATCACTTAATTTGCAGTTTATAGAATTATATAATTCTGACAGACAGAAAAACGCATCAACAAGTAGTATTGTACTTACAAAATGTTTACATTGCCGAGATACTTGCTTAAGAAATAGAAAGAATTTTAATGGACAAAATGCTATTTGCTATTTCCCTAATCTTCAAATGATCGGAATTATTTTTAATGTTTTTTTTTTCTCTCGCTGCAGCAGGGCATTCTTGAAAAGAATGTGACACGTTGACAATTACCTAATTACATCCGATTCCTGTTTTGTATCCGCGATATCTGCCGATCAAGTCATGTTACTGCAATTGATGCCAACCAAGCCTTCCAGTTGCAGTGTACAGTGATATTAGATAGCTGTCCTCAACAAATCCTGATTTGTACCTAAGGTATTTAATGAGCATGATTCTGTTTTATATGCGCAAATAACACAAGACTTGCCATTATGAAGAAAATACATCCTCAATTTGTTGGTTGATATCAAAAGGCAACATTTTGATGATCGGCAAAAAATGAGAGCACGACAAGTTTTTACAGCAACAGGACTTGCTGTGTCTAAAGTGCTCATTTGACATCATTCTAAACAAAATGCAAATCACAAAATGGTAACTATCATCTACTTACTGTGCAAACTTTTGCTGTGAATACAATTCCGTCACTTCCCTATCCCATCGTCGAGATGAGAACCAGATTCTCATCCAGTGATTTTTGCAACTGCGGCTTAGTTTCAGTTTTGAGCAATTGCAGAAGTTTCAGCAAACTCTCGGCCGTTATCTTGTTATCCGCATGTTTCTCCTCTCCCTGTTTATTACAGGGAACAATCAGCGTGTTACATCGCCGGCAGTCATTCATCATTTTTTAGAACTTCAACAAAGTCTGTTGTTCAAAGTAGGCGCAACAACAACGCAATATGCAAACTCTCTGGTTGCTCAACCAAAAGAAGAGTTTTTCTGAAGTTGTATGTTGAATACAGGTTAAGGATATACGCTGTGTAAATTTTACATTTGTAAAACATTAATTTTCTGTAAAACGGCAAAAGCCCTAAGTCCCTAATTTTAAATGCTGTAAAGAATTCGTTGAAAATGATTTTCGTAAATATTGTAGTAAATAGTATTAAACTGTTTTCGAATTCTGAGCTGATTTTGAAATTAAATATATTTCCGAGCTTTTAGTGTTACTCTACCCAGTGGAGAAATCGAGAAATGGATATTTTGCAAAATGTAAACTTTACTCGTCATACAGCCTTAATTCATTCAGTGCTATTTTCTATTGTCTCTTTGAGTTCTCTCAAACTTGTTCCGTTGCCTGTATTGAATCTGTTGCTTTTTAGCAAGTTTTTCTCTATACATACACAAAGTATGGTTCTGTCCGATGATATCTCGGTGTGGGGAAAGAAGTTATAAGCTTTAGAAACCCCTGGAGCAAATCATTTTAGTCACACACGAAACAAGGGGAAATACAATGATGCGGCGATGAAAGAGAAAGAAGATGGCAGGATAAATTCCTTTATGCTAAAATTGAATGAAGTTACATAATGAAATAACCCACAAGAGCGCATTTTGAAATAATAATTCTGCAAATGTGTAGATCTATATGAGAGCGAGAGTTTGTTCCACCCTGGTAATTACAAATCAGCTAAAGATCGATCATCTGAGTATCTTTATGCAATGATATCCTATTATTAGAATCGTACTGTAATCCGACTTTAGTGAAACTATGTAACTGCTGTCTGGAAAACCCAAACTAAAGTGGATGATGTCGGCATAAACCCAAGAAGCGGAAAAAATTTGTTTGTCTACCTATTCACTCATGGAATGGAGACCATTCTGAATGAGCTACGGGAGATATAAGTAATTTTTATTCAATGGAAAATACAAAGCAAGGGTCTGGCGAGTTAAAAGAGTTAGTGCCATTACGCGAATAATCTATTAGAACCTCTACATTCGGTTAAAATCTTTACGAGAGGTAAATAACTACGTCAGTGCCATAACCTTCCTAGCGCATCGTTTTATGATATGGCCTATTGCAGTGCTGCTAACGCAAAACTTAACAAACATTAATGGAGTCGCAAAAGATGATAATTAAGAGGTTTCAGAGTGTTTTGATACGCATGACTATGAATAAAACATGCATGCTCTCACTCTGTAATGGTGTTGTTCAAATTAGTGTAAACTATGAAACATGAACACAATGGAATTTTAATTCTTCCCACATCCATCAACCTTTACTTTTACGAATATTGTTTTCAAATAAGATACCTTGTTTGTACCAAACTAGGTTTGGCCATTTAAACCACTATTTCTACATGTTGACGGCATTCATGACATGGTACAACATGATGTAATGATTTGTTTGTTCCAGAAACTTTTACTACGTAAATTGGCAACAGAATTTTCGCAATACATATTCATAGTAAATTAATCTTCATTCAGTCTTGCTTAAAATAAAAATATAGCCAGTATAACCATTGGGACGAATAAATCAGATAACAAAGAACAGTTCCTATACAAGCAGGCGGTAATGTAGTTTTAAAGAAATATTGTTGTATAGTGAAACAATTTTGTTTTCTCTTTTCATCTATATTGAAATTCAAAACTAAAGCTCCCAACGATAGTATAAAAATGAATCGAAAGTGTTAACATAAACTAACTTTACTGCAACTGAATTTGCGAGTTTCAATTATTCATGCTCACAGAATGAGTTTTACTCATTACGTACATAGATATCACAATTCATTATTCATTTTTATTATCTTGCAATTTCCCAGTATTTCAAATTCCAGCTCAGATTGCAAATTTAAAAATTAAATTGACAAAATTGATTCCTTTCACTACTGTCAACACCTATGACGATGATGATGTCAGTTATTAGTAAACGCCTTTCGCAATCTTAGGACATGACTCATTCGAATATAAAATATTTGTGCAGGATCAATATAAAGGCAGTTGCTGACTGCACACCAATATTTATAACGAATCGTGATATAAAAATCTATGTTAATATTACGTAGCCATTATCACTGTTGACACTGAATGATGCAAGTTTCCTTTTAATGTTAGATCACGAGATGTTCCCTATTGCTTGTGTAGGTACACAATAGGGAGGTGGAGAGTTCAAAAATGAATTCATGCACGAATATGTTACTATCCGATATGTTAGATTGTGACCTTCTTTTATACTGCCTACTACCAAGTTTGTATAACACATGAGTTTCCTATAGCTGTGTCTTTAAAGGATAGATTAATAATAGTATTCAATACTTTCCTCCCTTGGTTGGTGTAGACAAGAAAATATGACAAACTTCAGGACCTTTGTCACCTAATGACGCACACTATGATCACAATCTTGATTAGAGAATCTTGTGTAGAAATTAATTGATATTTTATAGTACGAAACACGGTCGCCTTACAAAGAATTTTTCGGGGACACGATTTCCGCTTGAAGGAAGTTCTTTCGTTGACTTCTTTAGGGAGTGTGTGTTTTTGTAGGCATTGCCTAGGTGGATTGGATATACACTCAACAAGATTGAAGACCGAACAAGAGTGACGTATTTAATAATGACTCATTAACTTGTATAAAAAAGAAGCTACTGGTATAAATTTTTATACTATCTGGTAGAGAATTTTGTGCTGATTTCAGATAACATTAGCAGGATTTGATATCTTAAAAAACAATTAATTAAAAAAAATATTTTCGGAGCAACCTAAAACACGAGGCAAGATAATGGACCGAACACGTTATATATTGATTTAAAATATTACAAATAATTAACAGAGAACGCTCGAAATTTATCAATTAGGCTATATTAGTAATTAGTCGGTCCACCATTAGCCTCGATCACTGCCCGAAGCCGCCTGGGCATTGATTTGACAAGCTTTCCTGTGACCTCAGGTGACAGTTCTTCCTAGGCATCACGAACATTATTTTTCAGCTCAGAAATGCTTGAAGCTTTGCTGAAATGCACCGTTTTTTTAATGTTCCCCACAAATGTTCGATTGGGTTCAAGACAGGTGACTGTGCAGGTCAGGGCAGAACTTGAATTTTGTTTTTTTTTGAAGAACTCCGTCGATTTCCCAGAAGTATGCGTTGGGTTTTTATCTTGTTGAAAGATGTAACGGCGCCCCAACCGAAGTTTTTGTACACTAGCTGGTATATTTCGGCTGACCAAATCAAAGTACACATGTCGGTCTATCGTAACATCAATAAAACTCAAGAGATCCAACCCCACAAGACGCCATTGAACACCACACCATTATGTTTCCACCACCGTGCTTAACCGTACGAATGACGTTCTTTGGTTTGAGTGCTTTATTTGACTTAGCTAGACTTTCCTGGACCCGTTTCCTCCAAAACTATTAAGTTTTGATTCGTCCGACCTCAGAACTCTGTCCCAGAACGATGACGGCTTGTCAATGTAGTCTCTTGCAAACTGCAAGCGCTTCTTCTTATTCTTCTTGCTAATGAACGGTATACGACGAGGTGTTCGTCCCTCCATTCCTCCTTTTTTTAAGTAGTTTCTCACAGTTTGTGGGGTCACTGATGTTCCGTGCCTCTCACACAGTTGTTCTCGTAGGGTGGTAGCACTGATGAATGGATCGGCCTCGGCTTTTCTGATTAATTCTTTTGACTGGCGCTCCGTTATCTTTGGCCTCGCTCCACGCCCTGGAAGATTTGCTCCACCACCTGACTTTCTGTAGCGCTGAATTATATCAGAAACTGTGGTGGTGGGTTTATGGAACAATTTTACCCATTCCTGATAAGTCAGCTGTCCATTTTCCTTATTTTCCGAGCCCACGATGATCCTATCTCGCACTTCTATCGTAGCCTCTTTTTGCTCTGGCTCTATTGCCTTAAATATGACATGCGAAATTAAAATTTTTGACTTTATAGTTTCAGAAATGATTCGACTAAAGTTTAACTTTATTTTGTATGGCAGTTCGAATTTTTACCTACTATAATTAATAAAACACTTTACATCACTTTCCTTTGTTCGGTCAATTATCTTGCAACACTTTTTTTCACTTTTTTTAAATCGACTAAAACAACGCGTTAATTTTAATTTTTTCACTTAATTCGATAACCACCAGAATCAGCAGACTCCAATCTTTAATATAAGCACAAGTTCAAACTTTTTTGCACAATATTTGTCGTTGAAAAACATAAATCTTTGCAAAGCATATGTTTGTTCGGTCTTCAATCTTGTTGAGTGTAGGTAGTTTCGATTACAACACAATATTCCTTCATTGTGTAAAATGCATTATTATATAGTGCCGGTTAATGAACATCGGATTCTATTACATTGCTACCCAAAAGCAATGGATTCAAGAACGGTGATTATAATTGCATATACTTTACAACAATTAAATACATTGTAAAACAAAGTGAAAACAATTATCAACTACATCTGAAGTTTAGGAAACTTCGTTCAAAGATAGTCTCATTGTCACACTTTTGTAGTGCAGGCAAAGCGGAAAACAAGTTTTATGATATATGAGCAATCTCAAAATAAACAATGACCAATAGGAACTTAGGTACTCCAAAACGCCAGGAAGGATAAATAATTTTGGTGACTTCAGCAAGATAATAATTATCTGACGAGAGCTTCAAAATGGTTATGTTGTATTTAAGTAAATGTATTTTGGCTTAAGATTAGCGAGTAATGCGTCTAAGGTAGCTGTCAATTGTCAAAATTGATAAGAGGAGAGAAACGCTTAGAATTGTAAAACATGATGCACACGCAATTTCTTGTATCTACATATATGTCATTAACTTACTCACGTTGGCCAAATTTTACGCAGTATAACTCGAAGATTATATTATTCTTAGAATTAATCTCTCGCGTCATGTACTTAAGGGTTATCAATTTGTATGCATTTTTATTGTGGTAAAGCATACAGTTAATTACCTAGCATTATTAATTTATTTTAAGGGATTAAAAGCCTTGGCCGATGATTCTTGATGACAATACACATTTCTCTTTATTTTTCCCCAGAGGCATTATATACATAGGTACTAGATACTAAGTTTTTACTAGTACAATTACTAATTTATGCATTGATCAGATTAGTAGATGTACGAAGAAAAAGAGCAAATGGGAAATTGTAGTGTCGTCACACTACGGTTTAAACTGAAGATCAGGACATAATATTTCGAATGTTAGAATTGAGAATCTAATCGCTATCTTAATATCACGAAAATTACAAATGAACTACCTAACCGCACTTATTCTTCGCTCTCTCTTCGAGCTTGTAATTAGATCCTCCTTGCAATATATTCAGTAACAGGGAGGGGTCAACGTTACTGTAAACGGACGATGCTGCCGCTGCGTCTGAATCTTCGCCCTGAGCACTTGGTCTGCCGTCAGTAAACTCATTGTCATAATTTTCTTTGCCTTGTTCTTGTCCACTTCGCCTTGTTCTTTTATCTGCACTGCTATGCACTGATTCCTTTGAATTACAAGGCTCAATCGACGCAAGAGTCTTATCAAAATTTTGAGCACTCAATTTAGAATGACCATCTGACCCGGGTTCAATTTTTATATGCCGACCTTTGCATCCCTGTAGACTGTATAAGAACACGCAATTATTGTGCGTGTCAATGGAAGAAGCCTTTTTGTAAAATAAACGTGGTACATCGGTGCAATTGGAAAGTGTCATGGTCCATCGAATTCCTGCAATTGGAAAAGGTGGGTAAAGGTAAAACTGTTATGATATGTATTGTAATATTAAAAGTCCTTCAAGTTTGTATGAGAAAAAAACGAGAACTTCTCTTACCCCAAAAGTTATCCCCCGTGTAAATGGTCACAGCGGATGAGCCCGTAGAACTGTTTTCAGTCTCTTTTATTTCCGTCGTTCCGTTATTTGTAGCATGCACAAATTGAATGATAACGACAGAAAGAATTAAGTGTTGAAAGAATGGAATTCTTTTATCAATCAACAAATTCATTTTTACTCTCAAGAAAACGTCAAACTTTTATCACGGAAAGTTTCTGCAATTCAATTGCTAAAATTGGAATGATCAGGTCCAATTACTGTTACAGTCATTCATCCAGTCTCAGAGTATAATTACATTTTAATCTCAAAAGCATTTAACATTCAATTAGCACGTATTTTATAACAAAACACGAGGAAAACATTTGCATTTCAAGTGCATACGCTATGCTATAATAAATCCTTTGATTTTGTAATTCAATGACAAATTGTTGTACTTATTCTTACAAAAACGAGATGTAGAATTTAAAACTAAACTTAAACTCTAACTAGTAACTTGGTCAGTCATGGCTTTCATTATCACAATTATCACCTAAATTGGTTTCTTTAGCTTTATGAAATTTCTAAGGCGGTTGAAGCAGGTGTTGATCTGCTACGTCTTTAACAAGAGAAATGTTTTGGGATTAAAATATTTTAAAGAGGAAGTTTTCAGTAGTGAGGGTCATAGAGGTACCAATTTAAACGTTTGTGACTTATTAATGATGTCAGAAATTATTGTGACTTTTGTTTTATTTTCCTCTATGATAGCGATTAAATCAAAGTGAAGGTTGAAGACTGCAGAAAAACTATAAATGTTTCACATAGTTCACAATATTAGTTGAATTGAAATCAACGTAAGTTGTGTACCAATCCAATTTATTGATTACAAACAAATTACAAACACAGTATGCATGAATGAGTGACGGTTACACATTGCGACGTGGCGTTTTTTACGTCTTTCATTTGTTTCGGCGAAAAAAGAAATTCTTATGAAATAAAACATCTAGTAGCGGTGATTATACATTTGACTTTGAATTTCTGTGGGCACAAACAAACAGCATTAATTAAAATGCAAGCACGGCTACTATAGGTAGTGCTGTGTTAAATGCAAATTAGAGATACCGTACATTTAGAGATAATCATAATACAGGAGTGACGTTTAGTTCTTATTAGATGAAGTGCACACCAACTCCGACTTGAATACCTTCGATGGTTTTATCTTCGGATGACGATTTCACTGGCCAACAGTAATTGACTTCTAGTCTGCCAAAGTTTCCTATTGCCATTGCTAATCCAATTCCGTACGCCAGTCTTGTGTCTTTGATGATATTCTCTATAATTCAAAAGACAGAAAAATTAAATTACGCTTATAGAAATCCAGAAGCTTTAAAGGTTTTTTAGAATGCTAACCATAAAACAATTTGATTTTGGTATGGTGCTTGGTTTACATTGTAGTTGCGTTACCTGATAAAAACCTGTCCGCCAAATTACCGGCATTTGCAAAAACATGTAAGCGCAGTTTTTCCACCAAAGGAAACTTTTGATTGATGAATGGCAGTTGTGCATAAAGATGAGCAGCAGTGGACCAGTACGCCTGGAGAAACGTTGGATAGAGAAAGGTGTAATATAAAGTAACTGTAAGACAAATCTTTGGTAGGAGATCTACATTGTGAATAATTTGTTATATACCATGCCACCTAATGCGATGCCTTCAGGTTGAAGCTTGATTCCGCGCATTGCAAAACCACGAAGTGAATATGGCCCTCCCATAAAGAATTTGTCCATAATGCTGCAAGATTTTTGGTTATTTCCCAGTTGTGTCATTACTCCCATCCGAAATGAGACTTGGAACGCCTGGAAATTCATGAAATATTTTATTGCAAACTACAATAATTAAAGTGGAAAGTATATATATATATATCTAACTTTTTGTTTACCAAGTTTAGGGGCAATTGTGTGTTATGTTGCAAATCCAAATCGAGTTTGTGGTATTTGACATCGCCGAATAACCCAGAAATTTCTTGAAGAAAGCTGACGTATGACCCTTGTGTAGGGAAGATAGGTTTATCTCTAAGATCAACTGTTACAAGATGTCTGAAAGCTGATTTAAATGAGTTTCCACATTCCTGTCTGATGGAGAAAGGAGTTTCAAAGCTAGTAGGCGTAATTTCTCTCCAAATGCCTTCATACTCAAATTTATGACATTGTGGGACTTTGAAGTTAATGTTAGTTAAGTATGTTATAAGGGCCCCGGTCCCCGTGTTAAAGTATTTGGCTTGGGCATTAGGAGTCTTGGAAAGAAACAGTGTTGATTTCAAGCTACAAAGAATAATGTTTCAATTGATTTCTATTTCATGCTTGAATTAAGTTGCTTTTGGATTGAAACAGGTACAAGGTACAGAAATAAATAGTAGTAATTAGATAACCTCGAATCCATCAAATATGGGAAAGGCTTCACGAAACTCATTTCCGTACTCTTTTCGTCGTTCGAACTGTATGCATATTTCAACTCTACCGTCTCCCCGCGCCCAAACACATTCGGCATTCGTAACCCAGTTTTCATCTGAGCGTCAGCCTGTGGTCTCATTTGCGTCTCAGCACTCGCTGCAAGGCGTCCAAACTCTTTAACGACGAAGGTGACCTACATTAAAAATGTGTCATCCCAATGTGATTACTGGAAATATTATGATTATTAGTAAATTATTACGGGTAGTTTTTCATTTACATCATATCCCTCTGCTTCATTTTTGGCGTCAGCAGGTGAAGTAGGTTTGTGTACATCTATAATGACACCAACTTCTCGAAATGCTTCCAATCTTCGAAGTTTGTCTTGGGCCAGCCCAATGCGAACGACTAGCTAAAACACACGAATCAAAGTTTACAAAATTTTAACTGTGCATGTATGTACATGTGCAACAAAATTGTATCAACAGACAGAATAATTTGTCTTAAAATAAAATTAAATGCAAACTCAAGAACTTACATCACCAAAAGTCTTCGCCGAAAACACTTCCTTTACCGCTGACGCGACAAAATCCGGTTTGGTCCTCGCAAGGCCATCAAAACTGACATTTTTTACGGCCACAGGAACCGCCTCCAGGTTTAGATTCATGGATTCCATCTTCTATAAATAAACAATTCCCTAAGTTTTATTTAAGTCCACGTCATCCTTCCTCGCCTTAATAAAAGTTGTAACCAGCTCAATCTAACCAAGGTCAAAGGTCAGGGTCCCTTCAAGTCCACCTCGCCACTTTCTCTTCTCAGTTTCTCGCATGAATGATGAATGCAGCCGACACTCGGTAGAGCCAGCAGCGGCTGAGCAGCCGTTCAGAATCAAAAATCAATCGCATTACCTAAGTTTGTGCGAAATGTGGAGGGAAATCTTGCGGAAAAAAATTGTGCCGTCGTCGTTCATTTCCAAGCAGTCTGCATGCTATCACATTTTATGCAATTTTTTTACAATTAATTTTTCATAAAAAATTGTATTGTGCTAAATCGCTAAATGTTTTTTATGTTAGTTTTGGAGAAAGATAACTATGTGAAGTGTTTCCAGAGTCTGGCCCCCAGACTCATAGGTGGTCAGAATTTTATGTTGTCTTTCATTCGATTTGCCAAATTGGCATTCTACTTTTTAGAAAATAAATACACCGAACTCAACTGGCTCTGGCTGTCTTAATTATTTAGCCGTAAAACTCGAGAATGAATGATGAATCATTCATGATGAATGTAATGGATCTTCTCATTTTAGTTAATTTAATAAGACCGACAAATAAAAGATTATATAAAAGGAAACGATCATAAAATTGGGGCATAAATGAAACCGTGATTTAATAGACATTTGCCTTGTAAAATACATAACTGAATGACATCACGATAAACTAAATGAAGTAATTAATTGCATCCGCATAATGATCATTATGGTTGTATGGTTAAATGTAAATTGTGATGCGTTATTTATTTTCCGGGCTTAGTGAAATGCTCTCTCAAATTCTCAATGAAAGTACAAAGTGTGTAGCTGACGGTTTAGTGCGTAAATGATTCTTAAATTAACTGGACTGTATAACCCCATGCGATTTGCATAAAGATTTGATATTAATGGCTTCTTTGTTCGTTTGGAGCCTTATTTTATATACATTATTGTTAAGTTGCAACCCCTTGGTAAGTTTACTGTTAATTTTTTTAAATTCTACAAATTAGAGTGAAAACTAATGTTTTTGTACCAGTTGGCAGAACGAGATGAAGAAACAATGGATACTATAATTGCTGACAATCATCGGATGCAAGATGTAGATAGAGTTCACGCATTGAGTGCCAGAGGCGGATACACTTACCGGAAGAGACTGCCATCATCTGGGGCAGTTTTCGGTTCTGGTCTACGTGAAAGCAGAAGTACAGTACTCAGGGCAAGACGTTTTCTTCTTTAAACTACATCAATTGTGCAGCAAATATTTAGTTTACTAATTTGAATCTTTTCCATGCAGTAAGTTGTGGTGACACATTTACGCTTCCAACTGAGGGTTACGTGTTCTTCAAAATGAATCATCAAGGAAATGACTACTGCCAAATTGGATTTTTGGTATTATAAAGATTCATAATATAATTGTAGAAAGCAGTAAATCAGTTCAATTAATAATGAATGATCGCCTGGATAGGGCTCCAGAAACGACGGTTGTACTGTTGGACTCCTCTGCGATGGAGTCGTAACTTTGGGCAGAACAGAAGGCAGAACATGCGGTAGAGAAAGAATGGTTATGTCCGATGGGACGGAAGGGTCAATGACTGGCTGCGGAACCTTTAAGTTTGATGGATTTCCTCGAATGCCTCGAAATAATGGAACCGATGTTTACTTGTCTTACCTTGGGAAATCTGACGCATCTTGCTTAGCACTATGCATTGAAGACGTTAAAGAACAATCTGACCTCAAACAACGTATGAATTTCGAATACCATAAAATTTGCACTTCGTAGTGAATGAGTAATTATCGATTATACATAATGTGCCCATGAAATCTTTGAGTGTAGCGAAGCGAATTACAAAACGGAAAGACTTTAACGGTTTCCAATTTGAAGATTCATGTAGTAAGAAATTCACTTGTTTAGTTATTTATAAACAATGTTATATGCAAATGGAAAATTTAACTAACTAGAGTTTACTTTAATAGCGTGTGGAAAACGAAATGACTTTGGGAGAATCGTCGGAGGAAAAACGGCATTTAAATATGAGTTTCCGTGGATCGGAGGCGTCGTTTTCAAATCGCGAACCCACAAAAGGAAACCGTTCTGCGGCGGATCTTTAATAAATGATAGATACTTTCTTTCTGCTGTAAATTTATACTTCTACTAATGCTTCGTAATGAAAAATAAGCTTTCTCTGTTTTACTCTGATTGTTGGAATTTTTGTCCATGTAGGCTCACTGCTTCGCCATACAGGGCATTGAGCCCAATGAAATTCAGGTTGTGCTACGTGCACATGTTTTTGACAAAAGAAAGGATAGATACCATCCGTAAGCTTTAAATTTTGAAATTTTTGGGTTAAATGCTTATTATGTATTAATTTTTAAATGTGCTTAAATTCCAACAGTAGCGACAGTGATCCAGTGTATCAAAGCATTCCTGGTTGGGACTTGCCACAAGAAACTGACGAGTCAGAAGGTTCAATTAGATTGGACATAGAAGAGATTCAAAACCATCCTTTGTTTAACAAATACACGTAGGAGCATTTTAAAACTCTCGAAATATTAGTAGATTATTTAGATATTTATTAATTTTCACGCTCGGTTGTTGTTTCTGAACAACTTCATTCTGAACATTTCTCAGCTTCGACTATGACATTGCCATTTTAAAACTGAAGACCAAAGTAAATTTGAAAGAGAATTTAGTTGCACCGGTTTGTCTGCCGCTAGTAAAAGACCATATCAAATTTAAGGAGAGTGAGACTATGGTTGTTGCAGGATGGGGAAGACCCGATGAAAATGCTCCCGCAGGATCACGATCTCTTCAAAAACTGGATATTCTTTTCATGGGACTGAGGAAATGTAAGCGGTACACTCCGGCCTCCCAGCGCCACATATGCGCGGGTATTATTGAAGGAGGAAAGGATGCTTGTGCGGTACAGTAATTGAACAATTAAGTAACCAGCATATAAATTCAAAGTTAATAACTTCAACTTATTATTCTGTCCTTGCAGGGAGATTCCGGTGAGTAAAGACTTTGCCTAGCTAAGTTGTTAAATTCTGGTTTGTACAGCTTTGTCATAACTTATGACTCATAAGTATACATATGCATTGTTGGGCTGGGCTAATAATTGTAATTCAATCAATTTAAAAAACTGTCCAATGATACAGGAGGTCCGCTTATCCATCTTTTCAAGCCTGAAACGAAACAGTACATGTTGTCTGGCATTGTCAGTGCTGGAGCTGGATGTGCCAGGAAAAGTGAGTTAGATCTTATATGTTTAGAATTTTTAGAATAGATCGTGCAATAAAACTGAAAAATCTAACAACTTGACATCAATATTTTTCTAGACAACATGGGCCTATACACTGATGTACAAGGTAGGTGGAGTTGAAAGCAGTGATGCATGACGCATTTGATACATAATGAGCTAATGAATTAATTGAAAACTAATATGATATAATTTGATTCTTCTTGTACAGAACTAATTCAGTGGGTCTATTACTATACACAGGATGCGGTCTGGTGTAAAAGAGATTAACGTTCTTAATGTGAAATGCTTTTAAAATTGTACTGTGCGAATTATTCGGCAACTTGATGTTCAATATTGTATTTATAAATAGTTTATTTTTTACTACCCACTTTCAATCTTTGTCAATTTATTGTGTTTTGTAATACTGCGCTGGGTTTGAAAATTCACTTTTTGACCAGCTCGGAAATAATAAATCATACAAATACAAACGCATCCGCAACAGGATTTTGAAGTTTCTTTATTTCACTAGCACAAGCATAGTCATTCACCACGTGCATTTGATTCTATTTTTAGATCTAAAGAAAAAATGTACATTATGTAAAATTGACTCTCATCTCATCCTTCGTATTTCTTTCTGCGTATATAACTGGGATTTCCACTGTCCCTAGAATTGGTGAAATTGGGTTTCTGCTGTTAGACAGACATCAGACACTAAAGATGTGTTTTTTCATCTTGTTACAGCAGATAGAAATATAACGCGCATTAGAGAAATCTTATTGGAATTTACCAGTTTAATTTACAGTTTCTCATTTATTCATGCTGACTAATCATTGGTAAGTAAAAACATAATTTCTTATATCTAGTTTTATTGTGGTTGTGCGGTTGCAAAATAAGATTAAATGAATAAAACTTTAATTTTAAGGAACCCTTAGGAATTGCGAATGGCTCACAACACAACTGCTCCTTCCTAAACGCTCTCTCGGACCCAAAATCTGAATCACCTTAATATAAGAACAAGGAGAAGGGACAACCATTCGAATTAAAATGTCAGCTCCAACTCGAATCCAATACAAAATCACCGTGTATTATTTCAACTCAGTGATAACAGTTTACTTGAACGTTTGAAGTATCAATTGTTTCGTCACTCTGGCGTATGAAAGATATTCTCACCAAAAATACTTATTTTGTACATGTGTGCACAAAAATATATTTATGAAGATTGACGATAGAATTTTTTGATTCATTAAGATGACAAGCAACAAACGTTAAAAGTTCAGAATGTGAAAAATTATTATGCTTAATTTTGCTCATTAAGTCTTGGAAAGTTTTGTCTTTATTTTAACTCAATTTTGAAATGGATTGGCTAATAAAATTTTAAATGTTTAAATTGTGGATTGGAACCATAAAGGAAATGCTGAATTTCCTAATCGTCTTCATTAATCTTCATGGAAAATTTACACAAGTAAGGGAATATGCAAGTCTATTTACAGAAAGATGCGTAAATGAGTTTAAAATGACCACCGTAATAAGTGCATTCAAGTCGACATGTCTCGTGTTAAGCTTAGTAATAACGCGTTGAAAATTGATCATTTGCTGTACTTTATTACCTTTAAGGGTATAAGATTGTACTGTATTGTACAATTTGTACATGAAAGTGAAACTAGAACTTCAACATAAATGTATTACTCAACCAAGGTCATCTGGTCACAAACAATCTTGATACCCTCATTACGGTATATTTGGATAGATGACGAAGGGGAAGGTGATAGAGGAATGTGTTTTAGGTATTACGTAAACTCAAAAAGGTATGCTTTTGGAGAAAAAGAAGAAACATTCCTTAAGTAGGGTCACTTTGGGTTTCCCAGATCCAAAAACGTACGTGTAGTCGTGTACCCTAGAAATAAAAAATGCATCATGCACCTGAAGATGAACTTAATGTAAACTTGTAGGAAAGCAGTGAGATGATTATTGCTTTTACTTACACAATGTAATGCCAAATAAAAATCTCTATATGAAATTGTATGGTAACTTTGGTACGGTTTTTAACATTGTATATAATGGGCAATGCATTTTATACGAAGAATAATATTGAGAGAATTTATTTTTTTAACTCATTTTTACTATATCTCACAACAAAACAATTGTCTCCGAGAACATTGAAATCCCATCATCTTTTATCTGGCTGCATTCTCTGTATTCTGTATTTTTAACATTTCCTTTTCCGCCTGGAAATAACATAAGGTTGTTTTACTCTGTGTCTTTTTTAAACTCCATCACAAATTCGATCATAATGTTTTTAAGTAATTAGGAAGATTAAAATAAAATAGCTTTTGAACTCAAATTTGATTTAAAAGTTACTAGTAAAACATTTATCTGGAATAGTCTTTGAATTGCTAAACTGTCGACTGTATCCAGTTTCTTAAGTGTCAACATGGGTAGCTTTCGATGCTTATTTATATTTCTGTTGGTGTTATTGTGCTTCCGTGAATTTGGACACGCTTGTAATTCTTACTACGATGGATACGGGTTTGTTGGGGATAATTACATGGTAAAGCCTTTTTTATACAAAATATGGATCGACTATAAATTCCAAAGTTAAAAAGTATGTATAAACTTTTAGCAAAGATATCCTGGATATGGCCACATGTCACATTCTCATCGCTTTGGAGGTTATGGATCTTCTTACGGATACGGAGGATACGGCGGGGTAAACTGAAATTTTTAAATCCTGGAGCGCAGAAAGTGTTAAAAATAGATAATTAGAGATTATGTTATTTATAGGGAATGATGGATTCCATGCTTCGTACGGATTTTGGAAGTCATTCAGGTTTAATCCCTATTTCCCATCACCGTCACGTGCATCGTGTGCATCGTCATCGTCGATCTGTAATTTGTTTTAAATGATTTTGTAACCCTACACAAGGTCAGTAATGGTGTGATAAACATGTTATCTTTACCCAATTTAAGTCCCACAGGTCTCGTATCACCTCAACTTAAGTGGCCGACCGGACAGGTTTTCACGCCCTCCACCAACCATGCCTTATTATAATGGTGAAATGATTTCGTCGGGATCGCCAGTTTATACTTTGAATCATTTGATGGAGAGACTAACCTTATTTCGAGTAATAAATTTGCTTTTAATTGTGTTCTTTAATTACTACCTTCTCACATATGTGGATAATTTTGAACATGGATTTTGGAGTCACAATCACCATCATCATCATCACTCTTCTAATTTCTGTTTAGCTGATCTCCTCTGTTACAACTTTGTTCATATATACATTACATTTAGAGGTTTCTGAAGCCTTTGGTGAATTTTAATAATAAAAATGATGTGTTGGTTGGCTTTTGTGACGAATGACGAACACTTGTTTTTTTTGCCGGTTCCTTCTAGTGTACGCTTTAAATTAACGAGCAGCGTAATACCCGTTTTCAATTCCATTTTTGCTAACAACCACCTGCCAAAGCTGAATTCGTCTGGCTTTGAAACATCCTGCTCCCATTAGCAAATAATACTTCCAGAGGCGGAAAAATTTCTCTCCGTATTTACTCTCAATCTTGTCCCAATTCCGAGAAAAATTTTCATACCAAGCCATCAGAGTTTTACTGTAGTCATGTCCAAAATTTTGCCAATCCTCCAAAACGAATCGTTTGTCAATGTATTCGGTGATATGTTTATGATAAGGAAGAATTCCATTGGGAAATATGTACTTGTCAAACCTGAAACAACAATCATTTCAGATACAAAAATTAAAAACGCACGTAATTTTTGACAGTTGCCAAACCATGTTGAATGAGAAGTTTCGAGTAGTCCATTTTCACCATCATGAGAGTTACCGCGACATGCTACATTTGAGCATGTGAAAACAATTACAGTGTATCTACGTATAGCTACTTAATTGTTATCAAATAATGTTGCATATTTGCAAATTGCAATTTACCAAGCATCGGCTAGTGGAAAGTCGTGGTGAGAAACGCCGATCGTGTGAAGAAGGAAAATTCCATCGTCTTTGAGGCAACGGTGGGCAGTGTCAAAAAAGCTACGATAATTTTTAGGTCCAACATGTTCAAACATGCCTGAGTAAAGATAAATCAGAAATAAGTTTGAAAAATATAAAAAATGTGCTTAAGATAGAATATAGAGAGTTTTTATCTTTTTAAACTGTTCTTTGAAAATCATTGAAAACGTACCAACGCTTACAATGCGATCAAACTGTTCGTCAAGCTCACGGTAATCGATTAATCTTATGTCAACGGGAAGTTTCGAGCATCTTTCTCGAGCATATTTAGCCCCTTCTTCAGAGACAGTGATACCGACAACGCGAACACTATATTTTTCAGCTAAATATTCACAAAGTCCTCCCCACCCACACCCAAGGTCGAGGACCTAATATAATAATTTTAAAATGTTGCAAATATAATTTTGCTAACAAAAATAATAAAGAAACTGTAAAAAATACTTTTTAATATGTGTATTAATTTAAAACCTTCATGCCGGGTTTCAACATAAGTTTCTTTGCAATAAGGTCCATTTTGTCAGTTTGAGCTTCAGCTAAATTTTTGGCAGTTTTCCAGTACCCACAACTATCATCAATAAAATGTCATTTATACTTAGCATGGTCTTGTGTTGATCACCGCTGCTGAAGAGACAACTATGGTGTGAATCATGCAAGACTTTGTATTCTTACCTGTAGTTCATGGAGGGATCCAGAAAGGATTCAAAAAGATCATTGCCTTAAAAATCGTATAATTGTTATTAAGGTAATTATCCAGTTAGCTTGATAAATGACATTTTGATTATTCTTCATTATATTTACCTAGATTGTAATGTTTTTCTCCCACCTCCCACGCCTTCTTCTCGGTTTGTAAATTGAAATGAACAAATTCTAAGTAATTAAGAAATCGATTCCACGGATTCATGTACACATTGTAAAGACCTTTTCTCATAGTTCTATAATTTAACTCGACCATGTCGTCACAGTCCCAGTCACCATTCACGTAAGTTTCTCCGAGACCTAACGGCGCATGATTCGTTAGTCGAAAGAAAAATTCGGGTTTCCTATGAACTGTAATATCCCATGCATTTTGTCCATCAATTTCAATCCCAGCTTCGCTGTACGTTTTTCTCACTAGTTTCTCAAATAACCCTAAAAGTAGCCGGATGATAACGGCTTCGAAGGACTTGTAAGCTCGGATGAAGCCGATTGTCAGCGTGTAAAAAAGGGTGTTGGCGCTTCCTCCCTGACTACTGCTTTTATTATTGTTTGTACCCATTTTCAGTTTTAAACAACACTGAGAAATCCAACTTTGAACACTAAGGTGGGGTTTTAAGGATAGGCGAACAATGTTAGGGAATCCAACTTTGATCCATAAAAACCACTTGAGGGTGAAAAACTTGTTCGTTGTTCCAATTAAGATTGACAGTCACAAAGTAAAAATTATATATTGCAATCCATAAGATGTATGCACTGACCTAAATTTAATTGACACTCTGCGCAATACATAAATATTCGAAATATAAACGTTACGAGATGTAATGTCTTTTTATGGCATTTTAATTCCCGAGTTCGATATCAGCATTGAAGAGATGAAATGCAAACAATGTTTTGAGGCTCACTTAATGTAATTCACTAACGCAATTTCACAATGCGACAATCCGTTTCAGGAAGGTGCAATTAAAATTAGTCAGAGTCATGAAAGCCGAGTCTCCATTTGTGTCTCTCCTTCACTTTCCATTCGACGTATACTCTTTGGCTAACACCAGTAAAGTGGCACAAAAGTTTTATCGTACATTACAAGCTTACACCTTTATTGGTAGGCTCATTTAATCCATTCTTCTTCGCGTCCACGACTGCGTGATTTTGTTATTTGGCTGGAAGTTGCAAGTTTATGTTGACTTGTGCTACGCGCTTTAAATTAACTTGACGTTTGCTGAGCACACAAAATTACAATTGCAAAATAAAAGAGTCTTTATTAACGAGGAGAAAATTTTCCACGGTACAGAAAACAAGGTACTGCAACTTTGCCGAGCGTTCTCATTTCAATCATAGGATAACGTTCTTTATTTAAATAAAAGATGGTCGGATAATTATTATCTTCGCGATTTTTGTTTATTCGGAACCGGTGACCAGATTTTTCTTTCCAATAAAGTAATAAAATTATCGCTTTATTAATAATAGATATTACAGCACAGGTGCACTTTTCTAGGAATAGAGGATGAATTATTACCAACGGTTGATGACAAAACACCTAGTGTACTTTGCGGCAGTGATTAAGCGACTCTTCTTATCACTTGTTTGTATTTATACAACCTAATGGAGAAAACTCGTGCTCAGGATACGAGAAGTGAACTCGGCGATCCATTGAATTGTTGCGTTCACATTTTCGCAGTAGTCTCGCGTTGACGCGTTTGTCTAGATTATTTTACCTCTACCTCATTGTCATTACAGACAAGGATGAACTGCTTGAATATAATGAGCAGCCGCATGAAACCCATAAATGCTGCCACACTGCGAAAAAAATAATTATGATGCGTAATTATAATATATATTTTTGGTTCTCACACGTTTCGCAGTGGTTCGAAAGTATATCTAAAATAAATGTATTCAATGTCAGCGGAAATGAGACGATGCAATGCATATTCTGCCTCATGAATTTCCTAATAAATCGAAACCAAGAAGACTAGAGACTAAGTTACAACATGGAAATTTTAAATATGAAATTATCAAACAGACAGATGAGAATGTAATAGCGTATTACTAAAAAATTAAAGCCATTTCAGCCACGCCATCAAATACTTTGCAATTGTTCTGTATTGCATTCCAACCTCGTTCACTTCAAAAACGCTTCCCAGTTTTTATAGCCTGTTGAAGCAGGTTGTAGAATTATCACCTTCGTAGGTCTTTTTTTTACCGAGAGTCGTCAATTGGAGATGAGAGGGAGTAAAGTTATTGTTAGATTGTGTAAACAATCACCCAAATGTAATGTAAACGGGCAAAGTGATTTTGTTCAATTGCTCAGACTGAAAGTATTAAACCACTGTCAATTTGTTAAAATAAAAGGACATCTTTCAGTGGCTACAGACAATAAAAGGCACGTAACAATCAACAGCGTTTATGTTCTATGAAACGATCATTATGAGATAAATAGAAAGACTCTTATTGTCCGTTCTGTTGGGATTTTGATGAGCTAACATAAAACATTGCGTCTACCACTTTATTTCGAATATGATGATGACTGGTTGAGGCTGGATTTTATTTTCTTAAGTTGTGTAAACTAAACTCAATGCATGATGGTCTATAGAAAAGACAAGGAAGCTGCTTAAGTTTTGATAAAACACTTCGCTGGTTAAGTGTATTCGCCTTCGCACTTTTGTTTACAATTGTTTTTGTCATAGTCATGACTCGTAAATGACGCTTTTACGGGTTCACGTTTCGCCGTTTTAATAGTCATCATAACTCCAAAAGCTAGCCAAAGAGCCGGAATATCCAATCACTTTGATGACGTGATGTGATGCGTTTGTGTGAACTGCGAGTGCGAATCCATGTACAATGTGCATTAGTATATTAACTTGAATATACTCAAAATAGCTTAGGAAATCATTCTGCGTAAACTGGAAGACAATGAGCTCTCCATTTCCACGCAAACAATGACTATTATTTTAGAGTTAGCTATCTCTCTCTCTGTAATACTAAACCCTCGAATCCCTTAAGCATGCCAATTTTAAACCTTATAACATAATTTAACCGATTTGGTGTTTTTTTCTTTCTTCGACCATTTAAGTTGCTTCTTAGAAAATCGCTTGTATAACAATCTGCAAAAACGAAAGCATTAGATTGCCATAAGTCTTGAACACATTTGCAAGGAATAGGTTGCAAAAAAACCTAACGATGTCGTAAATCTTTATATAGTCGTCCTTGCATGAACTGTGAAATACTGCGTAAAGAAGAAAATAGTCTTGTTGCTGGACGCCTAGTCTGCAATAATAAACTGGGAGTGAGCACTGTAATTGATAATAGCATTTATAAAAAATGTCTTTCTTTGTTCAATTTAGTAAATAACACAATTTATCGTTTTCTACTTTAATAAACAGAATTTACTGTGAGATGAACTGAACTGCACGAGAATTAAATACTGAAAAACTTTTTATAGCGTTTTATTCTCATTTCTCTATGGTCAATTAGCGAGGTGGAGATTAAAATAATATTTTTACACTGTTGACGTAGGTATGGCTGGATTGTTATAAAGCCCCACGTCTTCCACTTTATAAGTTTACAACCAAGAAAATTTAATTGGTGTATACGAAATTAGGAAAGTAAAATTACATGAACGAACGGTGCACATATATTTAAATGGTCACGTTTCCACTTTCTAGCTTGATGTGTTATTTGCAGGAAGTGACTGAAGTGAGTTACCTCAAGAGGACAACGATATACCCACTTAGGTTCTTGTTATTCAATCCAACACTGGCAGGTGTGGGAAATTGAATAAAATAGCTCAATTTGTGCTGTCAACTAAATCCATTCTTTGAGAGAAAGGAGTCTCAGAGGTTGGTCGGTCGGATTGGAAATTGGAATGCACTAAAATGCTATTCGAATACCACACACAATCTCCATTCTCTCCTCTTTCACCAAACCAGGCTATATTAATTCTAATGACTTGACATAGGCTGTTTTGTCAGTTTGCTCATTGTCGCTTTTATATTGAGTCCCGAATCCCACACGTTTCATACCTACCTACTTTTTTATTTCGTTCTTTTACATTTCCTTAGCTATTATTATTATCTTACACTAGAAAAATCGTCTGCTGTTGGCTGTGGCTGTGCTTGTCTTTTTTCTCTTCCTTCACTTGACATTCCAATTTTCTCTGAAACTGCTTAAGGAAAAAACGAAGGGAAAATAGTTTTGCCTATATTATTATTACTGCCGACAAATGCGAGTATGTATAACCTATTCATTCTTCTCCTAGACGTTGTGAAAGAGAGGAAGCAAATTGAACTTTATGCCTCTTTCTTACCTTTCGTGAGGACAATGCTCAAAAGCAAATGACGAATCAAATTTGCTGGAGTAGCACACTTTTGGTGACATGAAGTAGTTGTGTCTCACAACGAATAAATATATTTTTATCGTTTTATATTTCCTCTCCGTTCCTCATGTTTTTCTAATTCATTCTCTACCACAATTCTTTATTTGCTTTGAATGGAACTGTAGAAGAATGAAGAAATGAACATACATAAATAGATAGCATTCATAAGATAAACTAAAAACTAAATATTAATATATCGAAATGTCCGAATCATAATATAGCGTGAAACCTCAGGTAGTAAGGTGCTAAAGTTTGGAATTGCAAATATTAAGAGTGTCGGGAATTTGGAACGCAGAAAACAAATTCTTGTTGGTCCCTAAAAGCCGACCACTGACTGTGTGCTAGATTGTGGCGGTCGCATGGCCATTAGTCGAAGTCCAAATGTTTGGATGAGTGACAATGTTTACTTAAATGAATGCACCGTGATAAATCTTTTACCTTTTAGTGTGTGCACAATGAAAGTTATAATTATTGCCAGCCAAACACGAGAATTGATCAGGCGATCGTACTCCTACAAGAAGAAGTAATTTGACAAATTTGAGCAGCCGACGGCCATATCGAATTTCAGTAAGTAAAGGGTGTGTGTCATACAAAGGAAGTACTGGCGTGACACATGTCGAATTCAACTCATAATGGAAACAAAGTACATTTTTCGTTAATTCCTTTTTTTAGTTTGGCGTATACTTTCCTTCTACATTGGCTAGACGTATGTATCTAAAAGCTGTGAACTATTTTGTTATGAATTGTTATTTTGTGTGATAAAACCAGTTGAAAGAATACTTTCGAGTAATGTCCTAGTGTTTCATGAATTGAGATGGACACCTGGAGTGCTGTGAGTAATTTCTTTCTCTAGTGAAAGACATTTGAGTGAAAGCTTCAAGCTAAAAATTGAATGGAAACGTACCGAATGCCCTATTTAATGCAAAACCCAACGAACAGAGCTTTTTCCTTGTTAGTAAATGCCAACAATGTTCTAGTTGATTTATTATTATAGTATTTTCATTGAACACCAATTTCGGTATGCTCTATTTATTTATTACCGATTCCATTGATTTTGAGATGATTTTACTCAATAACAATTTGGACAGTTTCAATTTTAACTTTCTCTATGTGACAAAACTGCAGGAATATTGTAAAATAGGTGGTAATAAACCTATAAAAGTATAATTTCCTTTCTCTTCTCATTCAGACACAGAAGTGAAAATGTATGCTTTCGGTATTGATTTATCGTTCACAATCGAAAGCAAACAAAGAAACTGGCACGTTACTTTAATTTTATCATAGAAAGAACTTCAAATGCGGTTTACAGAGATTTGTAGCATTGTACCTAGCGTGTCTCCTTTTTATCATTCTGGGAGCGTCTCTTGATTTTTCAATGCAACACGAAAATTTAACAAATGTTTATATTACAATATTAATCTGGAATCCAGATTCTGGATAATATATCTAACATTAAATCAATGAGGTGCCATCAACGTCATAACTTGATGAATACAGGTGCAACAGAATTCCGGAAGTAATATTTTTTCTTGGATAACTTCATGAAAGCTATTGGTGAATATACACTCGTTTTGTCATTTTGTGACAACCTTTGAATGTTTGTGCATGGGCTGTGAAGTTCTCTGCGAATTTCTTGGATGTGTCATCGTTAGACATTTAAAAATAAGATAGCTTGATTGATGATTCATTTGACGATGTCTACTACAATTAATTTGTCGAAATATGTTTGTCGTGCCAATCGATGCTCTTTCTCTACTTCTACGGTCTTCTATAGACCGATGCTAGAGAAGAAAAACTTATGATAATCAGAAATGAAAGTGTAATAATTAGGTTCGTCAAAAACTTGCAGTTTTAAAAAGGGCATATTTTGTACACAGTCGCCATCAATTCGTTTCAATACTTTATCAGTTTTTAATTTTTTATTAAAAACAACATTCAACCATAATTACATAATAATTCTTACGCAAAAACAAGCAGTTCTTCTCAGTAAATAACAAAAAGTAATAACATTGTACTTTATTGTAATACAAAGTACACTAAAGAGATTCTAAAATTGTAAGTTTGGTTAACAAAACAGAAAAAACGTAGTAAATAACAATTGCGCGATAAAAGACACTTTAATGGATTATAATTATTGTTAAGTAGATTAGGCATGGATAACTGAAAATACAAAACAGGACTATAACTGTAAATAATATTAAACATTTCACTTGACATAGTAAAAGAGATAATAAAATGACTTCATCAACTCCTGGTATGCATGCTTCCTTATACTTACGCTTAGAACTAAGTTTATATTCTCGTTGGAGTAAATTATTAAATATCAACAGCGCCATCAATGTATTATCAATGAGTTAGGTATAACATCAAACTAACCATTAATAATGATTTGCTAAACATTATATTATTAGGTATGTGCATGTGCATACTTTCTTGTTATGTATAGGATTAGTAAATGGCAACTGAAATACTATCCAAGTTTGTAAAATGCAAAAGCATTTCAAGTTTACATCTGGCTGTGACTTATGGATACGGCAATCGTACTTTTATGGTAAAAAATTATTCTCCCGGCATTGCAGGAAGTGACCGGGAAGAAAAATGGTGAAAGTAATCATTTTATTCTCATGACTGGCCCGTTATATGAATCTCTTTCTCTTTCCCTTAAATTGATATACTTGTCAGAAATACTTAGAAGGATTAATTATTTCTTGAAATCAACGAATTCATCAAACCAAAACATTCTATAAATCTACCAAACTTAATTTGGCGTGGAAGCCGAAAATACATGTTTATCTAATTAAATAATTAATACCAGTTGTTTTTCCAATTAATAATAGCACCCGAAAACATAAACGTAAGGTATTTTTGCTACATTAACCAACCATATATGCAAAAAAATAAAATTAACAAATGAATGGAAATAAATTTAACTCATCGGGGTAATTGGACTATTAAACTCATCCTCTTCTTGGGAGGCAGGAGGAATCAGCACTCGCAACTCACTCTTTTCACCGGACCTGCCAGCCTTAAGGTTCTGCTTTCTTCTTTGGAGAAAGGAGCCTGACGATTTGACTTTTGACTTAATATTATGATGATGATTACTACTGCTACTGTGATTTGTATTGTTATTTGAAACTTTGTTATTATTATCCTTCTTATTCTTATTAGAATTTCCACCTTCCACGCCTCCACTAACCCTACTTTCATCTGCGTTACCGGATTTTTTCTGAATATCCAGTATTGCATCACCCACAACTTTCAAAGAGTTTGGTTTGGTTAAATTTTCAATATTCTTATCACTGTCTGTTTTACTATCCCCTTTCACATTTTGATTAGCACCAATGAGACTGCCGCTTGATTTACTTTTGGAAAGTGCTACTTTCGCTGATTTATTTTCTTGGCGGTTTTGGTTGATTGATTTACTAAATCCTTTCTGTGGTGATGCTAAATTATCGCTTGATTTACTTTGGCCATTAGACAACAAGTTTGTGTCATTAGCACCGTTTGATTTTGAGTGATGATGGAAGTGATTGCCTGTACTCAAGTCGTTTTTGACAGATGCTACTACCGCTGCTCCTGCTACTGCTCCGGATTTTGGCACTTCAGATTCTGATTTTTTATTAGCTACATTATTTATACTGTTACCACTACCTCTAGGACTATGTTCACTGCCATTGTTCACTTTATTATTATTATTTCCACCGCTGTTCCCATTTTTACCCGTGGAAGCGTTAGGAGCAGCACCATTTTTATTGCTGCCGCTGGCGCTTTTACTGCGGCTTTTCGCTCCTTTAGGATTGTTTCCCTCAAGTCCCCCTTTCACCATTTGAACAACTTTCAAGGAAAACGGAGGGGAAAACACCACTTGGATTCGCTTCTTTTGCTTTCCTTGTGCCTCATTGCTTCCACTTGGCACTGAGGCTGAAGATGTTTGATGTGTACTATGATCTTTTGTGACAGCTTTCATCGACTTTCTTTTCTTGATACCATTGCTGTCGTGGTTGTGGTTTAAATGGTTATGGTGACGACTGTGACCATCATTGCCCTGTGCTCTCTTCGAGGAAGTCCTCTGCGTTTTACTGTGCTTGCTCTTCTTGTCTTTTTTCTCCAAACTCTTGTACCTATAAAACCATTATAAACCGGAAAATAGTTAGAAAGTCTAGCTTAATCTTGCTTTAAATTTTGACATGCTGCAGAAGAACAAATAAATTCTAATCATCTAAAATGATCATTAAAACAGTTATTCTATGCTACACGACTACAAAGAATTGAGCAACTGTAAAGCATATTAGAGAAAAGTGCATGCAAGATAATTTGGCTTAATGAATGTGTAAAGTACATACCAATTTCCGAGCAAAAGATTCTCCACACCATGTTCAGCAGTAGTAGTAGCCATCCACTACACTGGAGTGAATGAGTTAGAAAGCCTTAAGACAATTTGTTTTAAGTATAAGTAAAGATTACACCTCGCTGAAATTCTCTACAGAAAATTATGAGTACTTAACAATCCCAGCACCGGTTTAACACAAAATTAAGAAATTCTCTTTACATACTAATAAGGTGGTATTTTAAGACTAGAGATTTCGTTCGTCAACACGGCTGCGTTGTGAATGAATTTAGTTGACTCAAAAGTGAAAGTAAATGTAAGTAATACATACGCGGCGATACTAGATACATATATAACAACTAAATTAAATGAGTAATTGAAATTGTTCGGATAGATAAGAAAGAAAAGATAGATTAAGATGATAAATGAATGTGTGTGTACTACAAGTAAGTGAGTGATAAAGTTACAGTCAGATAAAAGGTTTTGAGAATTGTTTGTGAGATTAAAGTTACATCGTTTGAAACCTTATAGATTACGTCCATGATTAACAGACTGAAACCAAGTTAAACTAGACTTAATTGTTGAAGACTTTGTTGTAATGGCGGTATAACTACATAGTACAGATATGGCGGTCGCTGCATTAGACCAGCATAAAAGGAATTGAGTAACTTAAGTATTAATAATAGTTACCGTAATATTATTACGTATTATTTTCATTTAATTATCTTACAATTAGTCAGAAAAATTATACGCTTTGTAATTTTTGGACCATTTTAAATTTTAAAGTTATTAGATTTGTAGAATATTTTTTCTCGCAGTTTGTATATTTTTCTTCTCTTAAATTACCCTAAAAGTTAAAAATCGAACCTTTTGCGACGGACTCCGGCTGCAGGTAAAATGACAGTTTTTGGTTCATGATTAACCAACGCTGCACATAAAGGATCATTAATATTGTCTCCGGGTGTGATAGGGCTACGAGGAGATGCTGCAGTTGTTCGGAAACCTCCGCTCGAACTGGAGCCTGGAGATGGGATGTTGTTGTTGCAATTGGAGTGATTGTACTGCTTGCCACCTCCAGCTCCAATCATGCCATTGGAAGTTTCCGCAGCGATCATGTAATTAGGATAAAGCGGCCCATTTCCTGGAGGAGGGAGGGGTGGATACGCTGCCGCAGAAATACCTTCACCAACAGAATTTGGCGCATGGTGAAGATTAACCAGATTGAACGACTGAGTAGGTGATGTGGGTGATTGAAGGTCTCCATTTAAGTTTGATGGATCTCCAGGAGATAAATTGTCAGTCTTTGAAGCAGAAGGATTTGTAAAGTTACCGTTCACTTTAGACCTTTCGCCCCGTCCTTTTCTTCTGAAAAGAGTTCCGGTCACTGCCTTTACTGGTCGATCGCCTTTGTTCTTACTGCCGCTCCTGCTCTTGCTGCGCTTCTTCTCGCGAACTTTCTTTCTAATTGGGATCTTTTTTCGGATGGCCTAAAATAATGATAAAAATTATTAATTAAAGCCTGAAAAAAAATATTGTTTACAAAACGCGTTTTTGGTATGCGTTAGTAAAGAGTTCATTAAAATAGGCCTACAAGGAAAGCACCTGGTCCAATCACAATGTTTCAAATTTAGGTTCGAATGCCAAGTGCGGTATGCACTATACATGATTTAAATAAACTTTTTACTAACGCGTATTATAACGTTTTTGAATTAGAAAATTAGAAAATACGAACCATCGGATGTACAACGTGTTCGCCTTGTTCATCCCAGTACGACCTTTCCACCTGAACAGCCTCCACGTTGCTGTGCATTACAGTGATCTTTCGGAGGCGTTGTTTAGCCCGCTTCCCGCAAAGTTTTATCTATTGAAAAAAAAAAATTTATAAAAATATTTCAATGATAAAAATTATATTTATAAAATAAAATAAAAAAAATAAAATTCTTTCTTTAGATGATTTTTATTGTCTATTAAATGAATAAACATTCTTAAGCTTACCGTCAAGACCATCATGAGGATGAGAAGCACGAAAAAGCAGAGGACCGCGTACCAATGTGTGTCTATCCAGTCTGCGATAGCGGTCAGTCCTTCGTCTGCTAGAAGCAGATTTCTCAAAGTGGCTAAGGGTCCCGACGGGTCAACCATCCTACAGGCTATTTAATTAAAACAATGAATAAAAAATAATGTACTAATTGTAAGATTAATGTAAAATAGAACGTTTTGAGAGTCATTTGAAAGTTTCTCCGCAAAATAAGTGAAGCACGTACCATGGTAAGCATCACAGTAACCGGTGTAATTTTTACAAGGAGATCCAGGTTTAGAGTAAAGGTTGGGAACGTCAAATGGAGGTTCATTCCACTGGTAACTTGAAAGGCAAGGCTGACCCTCTCCAGGTAGTTTACAGCACAGTTCACAATATTTTGAAGTTGACTCCCACGGTTCTGGAGTGCATTGGCATGATTCGAGGCCATATGCCAGACAAATTGAGCCAGTGCATTCCTTTAAAAAAAACGAGTAATTGAATTAACTTACTAAAACTATATACGTTTTTATTTAAGAGTGAAAGTATTATGAGATGAAATGCTATACCCCCATGAAGCAAACAGACTGTTCCTCATGGCAAATTGTCCTGTTCGGTTTATGTATTGAGGATGGACAGGTGGGCATGTATCCGTCGCAGAAGGCGCTGTGTCTACAACCATTGTCATCCCTGCATTTTTCGCCAATTTTCAGAGTGCAATTTGCTGTGCAACAAGGTCCTTGTGAAGGACTGCAGTCTTTAAACTCTTTCAGAGTACACGGTTTTTCTCCTCTGGCAGGTCTAATTTTCATGGGCCAGCAGCAGCGTTCCGCGCAATCTTCTTCCCAGCCACAGTCACACTCTTCACCTTCCTCAACCTCCCGGTTTCCACAAATTGCTTGTTGCGGTTCAACAAAGCATCCGTGCGTTCCACGTGCCTTTGAATTTAGAACTGGAATAATGCTTCGTAAACTACAAGGTGAAAATCGATTATTGTTTCTTTGGTCTCCAGCGGTTGCTCGTGCGTACATGATGTAATTCCCTTCTCGTCCACCCGGTGTGCAATCCTTATCCGATTCTGGGTCGTGAGGTGAACCGAAGTTGTGCCCAATCTAAAAAAAGTAAAAAAGTGCGTTGCATGAGAACTGCCAGCACACCCTATTTAAGTTGAATAGTATTTAACTACCTACCTCATGAGCCAACGTAACAAAAGACACTGCTGGAAGAACGACCTTGCCGTAGTTTAAGAGTGTGATAATTCCCGTGTTTAAACTTTTAAGACCTCCTCGAAAATGTCCCTTTCTTTCACACACACCTCCAGCATTTTTTAAATCTCCTGTCCACGCGAGACCAAGTGTCCCTAAGAAATTAATGAAAGATTAAACAACGTCAGTTTCATTCGTCCATTTTCACATTGAAACTTTCACACTATTTAATTGCTTTGTTAGAATAGTTTAAGAAGAATTAATAAAATCGAGCGTGCCTCCTTCAAAGTCTCTAAATGTAAACATGTACGCAAGGCAGAACTGGTCGTAATCTCCCTCAGAAAACAATTCAAGGAATTTAATGACTTGAAAATCTCCGTTGTAGCGGTAGGTTGGGTCCAATGTGTGATTCTTTGTGTGAACTTTGATCCTTTTAATCATGAAAGAAATGTCGTCCGGAACTCCATCCCCATCAAAATCTGTAGTCTTATAGATTTCATTGACGCGTTGAATATGCCGAGCCATCATGTTTATAGCAGCTTCTTCCGATCCGAAATGACGATAAAACAAATGGTCTGTTTCAATGTAATAAATAATAATGTGATTAAAAACGACGCTCACACCACAAATATATGTATATTATTAAAATGCTTCATTAAGTTTTTTAACTTTACCTGCTTGAAGGTAAAGCATACAGGTACGTTTCCGCGGATCGATTATGTATCTCTTACTGCGTCTATTGGTGTGCGAATGTGACTTCGTTGAATGCGAGGCTAAACTTAACGTTACGGATTTTGGATAGGCAGTGTGACGAATGGTATGGTTTTGAGGACGATTTTCAATCAAAGAGGATGCGTGAGGGTCGTGATCGTGGTAAAAGTTGGCATGTCCAGAAAATCGTTCCTCTTTCCTTCGAAGATGGAGCTCATGGGAAGCACAGACTGGCGGCTCATCCGGCCAAACTATAGCATCCTTCTCGTAAAATATTCCTTGAGAAGCGTTTGCATTGATTGAAGAATATCTCTTCCTCGGCTCCAAGTAGTATTCGGAGCCTGTGGCTGAATAAATCGTTCCATCAAAATAACCATCTTCTGAGAGGACCCCATGCGCCAGTGAGCCGGGTTCATCTAAATACAATTTTTTTATGTTACTTAAATAACATACTGTTTTAATGATTACTTGTTTTGAGGTCAATGATATGAATTGTATACCGTCAAGATGTCCAACCAGCACACGCTCGGTATCATAGTCTACAGGTCCTTCGGAATTCTCTATTTCAATTTCGGGATGGAAAACGGAATCATCCGTATTGAGATTCAAGTGAAAATCGCTGAAAGTGAATCAAGAAGTAATTCAATTTTATATTGCTTCGTATTTTCATAGTAATATACAAATTGTGGCCACTCCTCGTCTCATGTTTCACATACCGACTCGGTGATGCTATGTTTAACCTAAGTGATTCTGAATTTCTGATTTCTCGCTTCTTCCGTCGGTGTTGTGAAATGAATTCTGATGGGTTGTAAAATACTGGCTCGTAGTACCGTAGTGCTGGATTGTTGCCTGCTACGTTAAAGAGAAATGCAATTTTTATGATTATACAAACAAACTTCAGTAATTACATAATATTTATCTGATTACAATTATAATGCTACGAAACAGATACAATGGTCATACCCGAAGAGGCCAATTCCAGTGCCGCGGATCCATTGGAAAAGAAGAATGAAGAAGAGATGACAAAAATCGCTAGACCACACCCAGAATAGTATAAAATGAGGGTAAAAAGGTGGGCGAATGGTCTCCACATTGTAAACGAATCCGTTTTGTCAAGCGCTGCACTTCCGTGGTTAGCGGCAGCAATTCCATAAACTGGAATAAGGAAATTTTCGGTCATCTAACGCCATAAAAATATTCTAAAATCTCAATTTTCATTTCTGCTTACTCACTTCATATTTCTCCTATGAAGCAGGAATTTCTAATTTAGTTGGCGTTCCAGACTTCTACGGTCCGATTAGCAACAATTTGCATATTTTTGTACGAAAGTAGAGTGCATCTCCAGGAAAGAGGTGAGCATTTCGGAGGTTCACATCAACATCTGAATTCACCCGTGTCCAGGGAAGGTGATAAGCTGACGAAGATTGATGGAAGTTTTTTGAGTAAGAAATCGTGACCGAAGTCTACTACATTACTAGTCGAAATCAAGTGTGAGCAAAAGAATGACGTTTTCTTCATACATACGTAGCCTTGAGACAAGGCGAGGCTTGGCCAGTCGAATGCAGTTAAACCTCGTCAGATGTGTAAACTTTGATCATCAAGTCCATCATCAAGTCACTGCAAAAAAAAACAAAGCCATTAACATAAGTCGGCACTCCTTCAAGCATTAACTTCTTGGCATTTTTTCAAGCAATAATTGCCAGTTTTCTTTGTGAGCTCATCCAAAACAATTCCATTTTATAAGGTGCAACTTAGTCTCTGCCCCTTTTACACACATAATACTACGTTTTGACGTTTTTTCTTTGACTTCTACCGCCATTAAATTAGTACTTCGGCTCTCGCTGTAAATGAACTGTGCAGGTTTAATGCTAACCACTTTGCATACCAATAAAAATATCTGCTATGCAGCTTTTAAAAAATATCTCGTGCTAATTGGTGATGACGTAGTGTTCATGATCGTAGACTTTTTATAACTTGTGAGAATTGGGATCTTTTTTGTCACAAATAAAAGTCTTAAATCCGAAAAGACAAAATGTTTTTTTCCTCATTAGCCAAAAGTTTCCAGTTGGGGCCAATTGGTAATGCTCCTTGCCTTTTCTCAATCTTTCTCAATGATCTATTTCGCAGTGGCTGAAATTTCTGAATTTCACAATTACAGAGAACTCGGAAGGTGCCACTGGTCAAACAAATTCCCCAAGACTCAAAGTATCTAATACAAGCAAAAAGAAACCACGCCTTTGAGATAGCACTTGTAGTGATCGTGATTAAATTCACCCTGAATGCAGTTCCCTTCACCTCGACTTCTCACTTTTATTTGCAAAATAACGTCATCGAAGCAAGAGGACCATCGGAAACACAATTTGCTCAAAACAATGAAGTGGTGCATGATTCCGAGTGGCATTTCTGTTTAGGAACACTCAGAGCATGCGAGATGACGGTAAACATTTAATGGTTACAATACTGCACGCCAATAACTGTCGTACAATGTCGTTGCTCACGTTAGCAATAATAACATAAAATCGCTGTCGTTTTTTAAGGTCCACCAAACCTTACCAGCTATGTATGTATAGACTATAATATTGGAGCCATTTTAAATTCTTATTAATATCATATTTCTTAGACTATGCAAAGTTTTATGTTTTTTATTCACTTCTGACGTCTTGCCACGTACTCCTTTATGTCTCATGTACAATTACGTCTTTCCTTGATTCTTTATCATTCAATGTTTCTCCATCGCGTTCTAAATTGCAACGTTAAAACAAATGCTTATACATAGCATTTAGGGCGATCCTCTGAATGGAGAATCGACGAATCGATGAATGACGTTTGATGATTTTCACAAAGCTTTTAGTAAACGTGGATATCTTGTGCACACTTACAAATTAAAACTTGTAAAGCAAGTCATCATCGAACAACGAGTATTTTTGAAAATGATGAGCAAGCAACAATCAAATTAGCAATAATACACAAAAAATATACAGAAGACGAGACGAGACTTCAAATAAAAGACTCCGTCGTAGATGTATAATTTACAATCAAAGCATTCCATAAAGCCTAATCTCAGATTAATATTAACAAAAACGTTTAATAAGAATAACAGTATTAAATTGTCTTTAACGTTGAGACAAGTTTTCTATTTTTACAAGAGGCAATCAGTGAGTTTGGAAGTAATTTTTATAACGAATTGTAATTTAGTGTACTTTTGGTTTTGGCCTTGACATGAAGAGGTCAATTTAATCTATAAGGAATTACCACTTGATTTCAGAAAATGTGTTAAGTAAGAATTTGAACTAACAGAAACGAATAATCGAATCTACCAAATTATTCATTAAATTTATTCCTTTTGTTCTATCCATGTACATAAAATATTATTATTAAATGAAAATTATTAAAGTTTAGCTCCAAAGTAAAATTGGTACTCTTAAGAGTAATATCATAAGCAATAGCATGATTTAATGTTAGCCTAAATTACATAAAGCCCACATTTCACAGCTTACATCACGCATCATTACGCACCATTACATCATACATCATACCCCACGTAGAGATGCAATTAAGCTCGCTTCATGACTGAGCTTTACAAATATTTTAAAATTTCTGATCTAAATTTACAGTTCAAAAATCACTCTATTTCTTACTCATTATGAAAACATTACGAAAGGTACAACTACTTAGGAAAACTTGCATTGTACAACCTACTGGCTTAGTAATTTGTGGGCCACATTAATTGATTTAACAAATAATGAAATGATGAGGCTGGGCTGAATTAATTCAGAATTGTTTATAAAAATTAAATTACTGTATCACATAAATATGCGGTTAAATCACGAAATCATCTCATTACGAATGAAAGTAAAGATTCCCCATTCACATTTTTATTCCATCCGGGACGGAAAGTGGTAGAGTTCAGCAATCAGGATAGATAGCTATTTTTGCGTAGGCTACATCAACAGTTGAGAAACAATAAATGGTGCAAGGTTGAAGTAACTGTAAGTTGAATCATTTTTCTGTTTATATTGGGTGCTGTCTTGAGTCAGCGAGCAAGAATAGCTTAGTTAGTCATTTTGCCTTTGTAGTCTGAACAAAACTTTACAAAAAAGGTTATAGTACCATAATAATCATAGCATTACATTACTCACTTATTGCTCCGCTGCTTGAGCTTCACCACTCTAGTGTTGCAAATAAATTAATTGAAAAGAGAGAGGAAGCCAACAGACAGAAATGGCCAGGAGGGCAAAATTCAATAGGTATTAGGCTTTAGGCTCGTCAGCTCAACTTTCAAGCAAAGCTTAATTTTCTTTACTCTTTTCGACAGTCAGTTACTACTACAGAGAGGTAAACGTAACTGTCTGGTTGCACACTTCCCTATATCTTTTTCAGCAGAGTTCAGGTCACCATTGCCATTGCACCGAGCACTGATTCTTATAGCTCCAATAAGCATTAATGCTAAGAATGTATAAAAGTTAAGGAAAGGTGATTTGATTTGAAGCAGACTTAGATAATTCAAGTTGGAATGGAGTTAGCTGTCGGGAAGTAGTTTTTGTCCTCCTGCCATATTAAAAACCGAATCGTAGAATAACATCTTTCTAAATCTACCTTAAAAGATTTTAGTCCTCTGTTTCAACTAAGAAAATAACGGATTTATTGAATGCAATTTGCAAATAGCTCAGAATATTTGTAGAACATCGCTAATGCGTTACTGCGCAGGCTCACTGTATGATTAGTTACATTATATAATGTAAATAATAATATGTTTACAATCAGTGACAAAATATCCAGTAAGTACAGAATAACAAGGTAGGACGACAGGACGAGGATGTGTTGAATAGGAAAATAATAAAAATTAAACTGTACCGTAATATTATTCTTGCGTGAAAGTACGCCCTAAGAAAATTACATTTCAAAAAATATGGTTGCATTGCATGGGCTAACATCTTATTTCAAAGCATAATTTCTTCTTAATCACTTTGAAATTATATAATTTATGTTGGTGGTAACGAAACGCTGAGAAATGCATCAGCGTACCATCATATTATTCTCAAGTGTACCCATCTTAGCATAGCATAACATTCATAATATTTTTTTTCGTTGTTGATGAACGATGATGTTATATGATAATGGTGTTTGTTGTAAAATGTGGTCTAAAGTTTTGAATACTGCAATTTACCAATTCAGTTTTTGTAATTGTGTTTACAACTTTTCCACCTTGACGGCACAAAATTCTCTTCGAGATATAAAATAATTGTGCCATGTAAATACGTGGTGTTAAAGCGTACTGCACTTATTATTTCCTTGTGTGAAAAGCCAAAAAAGAACCGTACTCATGTTCGGCTTTTGGTTTGGTTTCATCCCCCTCATTATCTTATTTTGCAAGATGGGATGGGACAAAGATCTAAAACGGAGTGCGGAAAGCATTAGGTTCGCAGGCTAAGGAAGAGCTGCAAGCATGATGATGGCCAAATATTTTGTAATCTAATGCATCTGGGTCCTGTGCCAGGTTTAGAGCCTCTCTTTCAAATGGCGACAGCGACAATAAAATAGTAACACGCGAAGGATCGTGTACAAATGTACAAGTTGTAAAAATAATTTTGCATCATCCGGTTTGAATCTCAAACGTTTTATTGTCAGAAAGTACCACCCAATTTTTCACTGCACAGAGAACCTCGTGATTTTAATCACTTAATTCAGATTATGTAAAAGGACATAGGGACAATATTGCAACATTCACTAACAGTTGCCTTCATCTAACAGAATTAGGTTTTGTGTAAATGATGAGTAAAGGTACATACTAAATATATATTACCTGTACTATTGCTTCCCTTACACTTTATAAAATGAAGGGATGTGGGATGTGGGATGTTAACACAAATGATAATGGTGACTGTGATTTGTGACGAACAATGATGTGATGTGAGTAGTGTCTGAAGGTTTTTGGACACGGACAGGTCCTTTGTCCCTTTCATTCTTAGCATTCTTAACATAGCACAAACGTTCCCAGATTTAAACTTTTAATCTAAGCTAATCTATTTTAAATGTAATTCAGCTATTATATAGCTAGACGTTCACTTTTTTATAGATTAAAAGATCAATGGTTTTGGCTTTACGGACGCCATAACATATTCCTGCCGTAAAAGTAATTTTGCATAATCCAAATACAGTGTGCAGTGGTGCTATACGTATGTGTATTTCGTAATATGTATATAATGATGAGAGAAGATGTTTAATAACAAATTCTAAATGATTACAAAATATGTACTTCGATTTCGATATTGTTATTTCCAAAAGTAACATTTTAGAGCTTAGGGCGGATCATTGACATATGATGAAAAAAAATAATGAGTATTCGGTAATCACAAAAACACAGCCAGAGAAACACTTCTAACATTTCAACCCAGAATCGTATCGCACAAGCCATTGTAAATTGCATTTGATTTGATGGACCATGTAGACCTGGCCATTTACCTTTTTGGATAAACCAAAATTCCTAATTACGAGCTCTGCTACTTACTAGTAGTGAGTCACTAACACTGAGGCTTCGCTAAAAGCTTCGTTAAAGCTGAAAATATTCCAAGTACGTGGACGTTGAAGATAAAATCATGCAGAGCACGCAAAACGCAAAGGGACGACGGGACGACAGTCCATTGAAATGGAAAAATTAACTATAGCTATATGTTCGAAATAATTGTACAGTTAATTGTTCGAGTTGGTAATGCGACGATCATCGCATCGGTGGAATCCTGCCTTTTCTATATGATTTTTTATTCTTGTACTATAATTTTGAGTTTGATGAATATTGTATTTTGAGGGATGATCTAATACATGTTAGTTATTAAGTTCATTTTCAATAGCAAGGTTAAAATTCAACGGAAATATTGTATGAAATATCTATTTGAAAGACAAGGAACAAAATTCTTTGAGATTGTAAGTCCTTCATTCGTTCATCGTCTTCCAAGTCCCAATACTATTATGGCTTCTTTCATATAATCGAAACAAATAAAGATGAAAGGATTCAGGCTTAATTAAACGCATTAAGTTCAACTTATATTACAGTACCGTTAAACAGACAGATGGTAGTTATTTTAGTTGTAAAGGCTCCCTTTAATGACTGATACGTAAATAACCCTTCTGATTATACAGAGAAGACTTCCAACCTACGTACATATTTTATGTATCAGTATGTCTACTACGCCAGCCTACAGCAACTAAATTTGCCCGACCTTGAATGACCTATTGCAACTCCTGAACAAGACTACCACTCCCAAAATACCAACTTCATATTTTTGACTCACCGAAGGTATAAATTAATGTTTGTTAAGTATTCTCCTGTTTCAATAAACTTAAATAAACTAATGCTTATTATAAATAAACACCAGTTAAACGAATGCCTTCAAGTAATGAAGTACTTTTCGCTGTCCGAGACTTGGTCTACTTAAATACATTAAATATTTTATAACTTATCGCTTTATCGATTAATCTTTGATAACGATTCTTTGTTAATGTGACACTTGAACATTCGATTTAGCATAAGGAGGTGTAGGTTAACGGAAACAGTTAAATTTTTAGTAGGATTTTGTACGTTTTTTTTACTTCCACGTGCAAAACTTATTAAACAAATAATAATTTTTGGATATAAATATTTGGATATTTTTGGTTTTTAAACAGAGACAACACAGAATTTTAATCTTTTTTGTCAAGCTTCGAAGCTTTAGATATCGGGATGAAAACTGAGTTCTACAAAAAAGTTTAACATTAGCATTTTTGAAACTGAAAAAGGTTTTGAGTGAACTCAGACAGAAGCTAGTTTTATCGTTTTATTTGTAAAAGTATTCCTTGTTTGTAACTTCCTGGGTCGGCTAGACCAAATGTCAAAGTTCATTTCTTTTATAATGTTACAAATTAAACAGACCTTGTCTCTTGTTATTCTAATTCTTTTTCAAAGGCAAAGTTAGACGAAGTTATCTGTTGCCATTTCCTGGATAAGCATCGACATCACCGTTTTCGGGGTTATCAGAATTTATACTACAACGTAAAGTATTGACAAGTCTACTAATATTGTTTGTTTGTATTTTAATGACTTATTTTCCTGAGCTCTAATTGACGTCAGTTTGAAATAATATTTTTTTCATTGAGGGTAAGTAGAGTACGGCATTGGTTAGAACACAAATGTGCAGAGAAGTGCAGAGTACAGTGACTCCCTGACCTCGAAAAGCTACATAGTTTATATCACGTTACGAGCTTTTAAGGAAATGATGAGTCAAGTTCTTAAGACGTCCTAAAATCTAGTCAGAAACGTTCATAACGCTACAGTAAACACAGACAAGAATTACTAAAGTCATTTCCAACTATTGCAAACATGAGCCATGGGCCGTGGGATTCTTTTTTTTTAAATCCTAATAAAATGAAATGCTAGGTTTGAATCTGGTTCTTTGAGCTTTAGAAAGGACGAGGGAGTAACGTAAATTTTCCATTTGCCACATATTCTTACCCTGACGTTCTAATGGTAGGTGCTTACGTTGTCCATCTGTACAAGGAAGCCAGAACGTGGGTGTCTGGTTTGAACTCTTTGATGGTCATTAACATAGAGAATAGTTGAATGAAATAGGACTACGACTACGACCACCAAATTTCTCGGTATGTAACATGTTTGTGCAAATGATGAGATGAAATACTTCAAAGCAGTCAGCTAACTTTTACCGATTTCTCTGAACACGGACACGACGTTGTTTTATTATAAGAGCACCACCGCATCCTCCTTATTTTATTGTCAAACTGTGTTCCACAGCCAATTCCGTCGTAAGTATGTTTTATTGATTGCATTTAAACCTGAGTTATTTCAGTGCCTTGTTTTGAGAATCATCCCATTTAGTTACGATCACTTACATATCTACTCATCATATTATGCACACGTAACGTAAATTTAATAGGAAGCATCACCAACACACAGAAGTCCACGAAGTGAAAGGAATCATACTACAAAGATGTGCTATGTATCCTAAAATTCGTGACATTAAATGTGATTACATCAACCCAAACGGATATGCTCTAAATCTGTTGAATTAATGCTAGCCACAGAACTAAAATTGTTAAAGTCATTGGTCACACGTAGAATGGTAAATATAATGTCATTCAAGTTGTCCTGTCATGTGCGACATATTCAGCATTGTGCTAATAACCACTACATAATTATTTCAGTCACAAAGATAGAACGTACGAACCTAAAACCACGAGCTAAGAAAAATAACAATGTGTTTCATGGCTCGCGTGTTTCTAAAAAGAGGGTTATTTACATCCCTAGGTGCACAGTTATCAAATTATTAAATGAAACTAGCGATTTAGGCAGTCATTATGAAGCATTTTAACAAAACAAATAACAATTTTTAAAAAATATAATCATTGTGAGCAGTCAAGTTCGATACGGAAATATTCAGGAGGTAAAATCTACATTTACAGTTCATTTAAAGGGCTGGGTCGTGTGTGTGTTAAATTGTTAATATATTTTTTATTGCCATTGTGAGTGATGTTTTTATTTGGTTTAGCTAGGCGTAAAGCTTTTGTTAGTAAGCTAAGTTACGAACGCCCGTAATCAACGAAGTGCGCATTTCATCATTAATGCATAATCACTCATGGTCGCATCACGTCTCGCGTTACATTACAACTCAGAACGCTCCGTGTAGAGTAGAGTATCATTTTAAGTTCCATTCTGTCGTTGACCCCTTGTGCTTTCCGGAAATACCAACGTGATCTACGAATCTAGGATCATTTCATACTCCTCCCGATTAATTGTTTACCTACCTATTCATGTATGCAATGCATGACTATCATCATGAATTTCTTTCATGTATATAATCAGTAACTACATAATGATACTTCCAGGGTGGATTGCATTTTGAGTCGAAGTTAAATTATTTTTGCTGGGAAGATTTATGTCTTATTTTTTTCTTATATTTTTCCAGTGGCATTATAGGCAAGTTTACATTTCGAGAAAATAAAGGGCTAATAAGGAGAAACAGACTGTGAATTAAAAATACTCACCCATCTACGCATGATAATACTGTAGATTTATAAAAGTTTCATTCCATTTTAATTTCAACATTTGCCATTTGAAATGTGTCACAGTCACAAATTGTGACTCACAATGTTGTCTGACGAAAGCGTATCAAAACATATTTGCCTTACAGAAATAGCAGACACCGACCAGAAAACAAAAAGTATAGACAGTAGAAAACCAGACAGGGACTGCTCAATTTTAAATTACTATGCAGAAATCGACTGTAGGTGGTAGAGGTACAATAGACCACGTCAGTGTCACCAACTTAACATGACCACAGTTGGACTCTAGATTAGATATTTTTTAGACTTGTGTTTTATAATTCATACCTTCTCTTTTCAGAGTAACCTTCTTTTTGCAAGTACATACCTATCTTACTGTTAACAACACGGTCTACCTTTTCAAAAATTTACACCTACACAAATTCACTTCTACTAGTTTGCTGTTTGTAAATCGGTTGGTGAAATTGGTCACACAAATTAAAGGAAAGAAGTATTATTTCTGTCAATGACAAGAATATTTGTAAGTGAAAACTTGAATTGTACGATCATCATAAATGAGGCACTCAAGGAATAGGAATGTGGTTCCTATTAATTCTGCGTTTAATTTTTGCATCTTATTTTGCGAATCTTAATATTTTTCGTGAATAATAAAATCGCAGCCTCGCAAATCTTTTTAATGTTGAAAACTATGAAGCCACTGCGCACTAAACTGAAGCATGAAGGAGACACAATATTTTGTATTCTTGACTTCTAAAAGGAAAATCAGTTGTTTACAAGTCAGCTTTTTGCTTTGTTATTGAAGAACGTGAGTTTCGTGACTGATTCATGATAAGACTGAAATCATAAAGCCGCATGCATGATTTTTTCCTACTTTTAATTAATGCAAAATACGTAATGTATATATTTAAAAGTGAGTGCTGATGGTAGAAAATTAAGAATGTTGATTATCCTAAATGATTGCTCGCTTTTACATCTTAAATTAAGATAAAAAATATTCCTTAAGGATTATGGACAAAGTGGATACACGGGCTTTCGGACCTCAACAGTATACTCGTTCACTACATTACTTTTCTATCAATATGCATGAGCTTACTGATTGCGAGTGATGATCCGTGTTCCAGTCATATAAAGAAGTCGAACGAGATTTTTGTCTAATTAAAAAATGGCGATTGTAAGTAGAAATGTTTACATAATGTGTGTGGGAGTATCAACCACTAATCAAAGGCACAACATATTTACATTTATTAATGCATTCATAGGCTTACAAAGCATTTTGGTTAGTTTGAAAATCAAGACCTTTTACAATATTAACTTAAGTTTTACATCATGATGGATTAACAATTTGTAACCTTTTGTGACGTAAAAGTTATGTAGGCAGATTGTACATGGCTTTTGTAAATATTTATTTCTAAATTACCGAATTGTTGATAAATTCAAATTTGCAATATGCGGACAGAAGAAAAGATTGTGATTGTTATATATAAGCTATTTACATTAAATAACCACATGGTTATGATAAACTAAACTGTTAATGTACAGAATCAAATGAAAGGTATAGATAATAGTGCAAAATCATGCAGCCCATGCCACTAGGAACATCTCCGTAGAATCTGGCGTCCATTCTACACTGCACCTTTATTATCCATATAGCGCAAGGAGTATTTCGAGTAAACACTTGCCTTTTACCCAACCCAAATTGTTGAGCTTTGCTGATGTTCTATCAGAAAATAACTACCTTTACCGAAACAAAAATCAACTTTTCTAAAGCCATACAGAAAATGCTAGTTTTTCTCTGCGTCTACGCCAGTATGTCCAGTCAAGAAGGCAGTTTGTAATTTGCATTGATTGTATGTGTACTCGATGCTTGTGTGCGAACAAAACAATATATGGCCACAGCTACAGGTACCGCCTGGTTGATTGTCATAAAGAATCTCTGTAAAGAAAATAAAGTATATACCAAGTAAAGACGAGGACGTAAACAGAAAATGGAAGAAGTTAGCAACAGTGCGTGCGTGTAACGAGTATGTTACATGTCCAGCCAGCAAAAAAGATTCTTCCAAGGTGAATGACAAAATAATGTTTTTCATTGTATGGGTAAGAGTAAAAAATTGAGAGAATCTCAAA
The DNA here is from genome assembly GCA_021029165.1 of Cyphoderus albinus. NCBI lineage: Eukaryota > Metazoa > Arthropoda > Collembola > Entomobryomorpha > Paronellidae > Cyphoderus > Cyphoderus albinus. The sequence continues at coordinate 2,637 of VYYJ01000142.1, read as the reverse complement.
GTTGATAACAAAACATGTAATGAAATCCGACTGCAGTGTCATTACGATAATGTTTCTTTTGTCAATCCCATAAGGATCTCTGAAAGATTTCTACCTCTGTCTCTATGCGTCGTATTCACCAACCTATACTTCGGTTTTTATCCTATGCTATTCCTTTCTTAATGCTAAAGACGACGACGACGTCAATTTAATGACAATGCGCCCAAATATATAATTATCTTTAGAAGCAAAAGTGTGGGTTGAAGATAGGAAGAAGAAAAAACTAGGAAAGGAATCAAAGAGAAATCCTTGACTTCACACTTTAGGTTTTGTATAATCCAAAATGCTATAAATATGTTGATGTAAGCAAAGCTTCTTTGTTTCGTTCGGTCACCATTTATGGTTTCTCTTTGAATCAGTTCCTACTTAAAATTGTTTCTGTTTCTGACATTCATGTAGTGTGGACCAGATATTTCCATCAGGTAGTCTAATCAATTGACACAGAGTATATAAGTTTACCACTTTTCTGTAGTTGCCTTGCAAGGCAACTCTAGCGATAAGCGATATAAAGAAAATGAGATCAGGTTAGTGAAGTGTGAGTAGGAGAATGAAAATTATAACAACAGTTTATTCCACGAGCATTGTTAGACTGAAGAACAAACTAGATGGATGGAAACCCCATGCGTATTCAGGCCAGGCAAACAATCTTTTAATAAAATTATTTCAGGAAACTTATATTGGCAGTAATTTATGATATGTATACGAGAAAATACAAGAGTCGATAAATTATTACGTGTCTTGTAGTGTATGATATTTTACATTCTTTATAATAATCATGATGATTAGTATAATTTAAGCTGGCTAATGAAGGAGGACCCATTAAGTCTAAACATTTTTAATTCATTTTTGTTGTAAATAAAATATTTCTAAAGAATAAATGATTTAATTTTATTTTTTTATATTATTATTTTTACAGCGTCATAACGCGTAACACCAGTAAGAAGATAATATGCAAACTTCGCCACTTTTTATTTGCAATATATAAATAAATGTGAAGTACGTGTACGTGCATATTAATTTCGATTTTGATGACTTCAATCTGAATTTTGATTATGTTGGTTGGAATTGCATTTATTGTCACTCGGAAAAAGCTTTTATTGCTAAGCTTTCTCACATTGTAGTACAATTTACGTCAATTTTCCACATGGAACCGAACGACTTCCAGAAAAATCTCACCAATCATTTTTAAACATACATACAAGAACTAAAGAAGAGTAATTGGCGTCTATATATCTTTTTATTCTCCACAGGTATGCAGTGGTTTTCTCACTTGGTAAGGTATTTCTAATTAATAACCAAATATCAGGTAAAGCGAGGCTGAACTTGAAGTTAATACTGCAAGAATAGTTCAAAAACATGGACAGGAACAATCTTAATTAAACAAGTGAAAGACGGATCTTTGAGATGAAGAAACTATCGAAGTTAACAATAAAATAAAATAACCAGAAAGCCAAAAAACAAAATCTGAGTGTGCTTCGACCATTTCCACACTTGTATCTGTTATTCATTCATGAGTATTATGTAGTATAATATAAATTATGGTAATATTTTTTCCCATTTGGAATTAACGGAGGTTTACACTGTTCGCGACGCAAGGTTTGGTGAGAATATATGCACTTCGCTACCGATTCATAATTAATTTTAACATTCGTTCAGAAATTGTTAAATTAACTTCAGTGAAACTATTAATATTAATTAGTAATGCAGATACAACTATAAAGCGTTGCGTATGTTATAAGGTTAGCTGTGTTACTTATTATTCAAACAGGCGTTTGTGTATGAACATCTAAACCTGTGTAAGGTATGTTTATCCAGTACTTGTCCAGTAAATACCGTTCTGTATATTATTCGCTTACTTTTCATTCTGAGTGAAATTTTCTCATTCACTTGACTATAAATACCATAATCTTGAATAATCATGTTGTAACTGAAGACGTCCTTTAGTGAATGAGAAGAAATCGATGCCTTATTTTAGCTCACAAAAAGTTTTGTTACCCAATCAGGAAAATCTGTGTGAATTATTTTTTTTCTCTACCTGAACTCTACGTAATAGCCTTGAATTAATTATTTTATTATTGAGCATGTAAAAGATTCGCACAAATATCAATGACATCAATGCTATTGTAACATATGTATTAGAATGGAAGAATCTACAACCCTGCCAATATGCTGGTGTGAGAATCGGTGAAACTCCGATAAGTCGCTACTTTTAAAACAACTTACAGATGAAAGAAAAGGTGTACCTAAGAGACTATATTCACAGTCACAGTGTTGTAACGTCAGCACAATTGTCTATTGGGGACTTGTATGTAATGCAGATTAGATTGTTTTACTTCATTCACCAGCTCGGTCAATAATCCCAGCACATCAATTCCAACAATCCCACACCATCTCGGCAAACCACATGATGGCCATATCATTGGATCAAACTTTGGTTTTATACGTTTCGTAAATCTTGACGGTTTTGGTAAGCTCAAACATACATACAGTTGTTAGGGCTATGCTGTATCGACCTGTAATAGCCTAATCTCATGCGAGAATGCAAGGAGCCTACGCCAGATTGCATCAAATATCCGCACAGCTCTTTTTGAATTTTTT
>VYYJ01000141.1:0-96107 GCA_021029165.1 Cyphoderus albinus | reverse complement strand
GAATGGAATAGTGTCAGAAGTCAGAAACATGAGATGAGCTGTGTCTAGAAAAAACACATGCTTACATTTAGAGTTAAATTGACTTTTCTGTGATTTTCTTCTTTTTCGAACACCGCTTTGTAGGTGTATTAGGATTTCATAAACGACGTTGATTTTGCTGTAAACAAACCTGAATGCTTCGATTTTGGTGTAATCCTACATTATTAAACTAACAAATAAGTAATAAAAATGTTAAGTTTATTTAATATAAAAATCTAGAATTACAAAACTAACCAACTTTTTGCGAAGATCGAGAGGAGATGAGGTCATTCAGTCCATTCAAATGACATTGAGTATTGCGTTGCCCCACTATGCTTTTGTCGTTGTGATACTCATGTTATAAATAAAATATATAGTTTCCAGACGAAAATTTGCACTTGTTCATAAAATAGCCAAATGGAATGAATACTGATGAACGTCTACTGTGTCCATACGTATAGAACACTGGGGACTTTTCTTTTAGTAGAAAACTCCCGCTTAAAAAATTTAGCGTGACTATAGAAAAATCCAACATTCCCTTTAGCCACGCCGCATCTAGCTTATAATCTACTTAGCAAAGAGAACTTGGAACATGACGAGCGGGAGCCAGTCGACCGAAAATTGTCGCGAAGCAGGCACGTTCCGATAATAGAGAAAGTATTCATTCATAATATATATTAACGACGTGAAATGAAGTGGTAAATAAGAGCACTATTTCAAAAAATTAAAACATGCACTTGTCACGAAATTTTTTCATTCCGCGTATACTCAACTGTAGAATTATTATCATCGTGCACAAAATATAAAATGCATGAAAAGGGAAAAAATGAAGAGGGTTAAGTGGTTCAGTAGTTGGCAGCCGTAAACTATGTGCACACTCTTCTCTTTAAATTTGTTTCTCGTTTTTGGAAGAAAAAGAAAGAAAAAAATCTTCACAGCGCAAAATATCTGGCATGCTTGCTTGTGGTGAAAAACTTGTGTATAGCTTTTTACATATTAAATGAAAGGTACATACGACTTACAACAAACAGTATAGTTTCATTTTCCTATTTAAAAATAGCAGAAAATATAAAAGAAACACTTTCCCAACAACAACGTCAAGTAAGACGGTAGTAGAACATTGCATTGTAACATTCTTTCAGTCTCTGGAATCTTTATAGTGAACACATAAACATCATGATCATTGTCATCATCATCATGGCCGTCGTTGTCGTGTTTCCTCTTTTTCACTTCTCCTTTCCTCCGCTTGCTTCCATTAGAGCTCACTTGCTGTGCTGCCTCTGACTTTTGTTTGTTCACATTTTTTTCCTTTCTTAAAAACATTCTTCCCCGGTCTTTTCTTTTCTCTCCGCTGCTATGCCATGACTGCATACACTGCATTTTCTTATTCATTGAGGAACATTTTTTGTTACTAGCTGTGCACGCTGTTCTGCTGGACATTTTAAGTTTTTTCTCTCACAATGCAATAGAGCTTGACTTGAGCTGAGCTCTAGTTGCCCACAACCATAATAATAATCATAATCATAATAATAATGCGATGCCATGTCATGAGCCAGCGAGCGAAAGCAAGCAAGGCGACAGAGTGCCTTCTCAGAGTTGTGAACGGAGGAGCGAGGGAAAAAATGCAATGGCAATGGCACAAAAATGGACATCCTTTGGCGTATCAACTTTTGAAACTCAAAGTCATTTTTACTTTACTTTTTACTTTACTTCAGTGCTTCTCTCGAGTTGAGTAAAAATTGTAGAGGACACTTTGTGCATGTGTTCCTCCTATTTTCCTGCTCAAATGGCACGAAGCTCTTTTTTCGTGTAAAAAGTATATGGAGTGAGGATGATGGCGATGATCATCATCATGTCATGACGGTGGCTTCGACGACTATCCACTTGCTCTCACTTTACTTAGCTCTGGAAAAAATCGAGCGAGCGAGAATGAGTGACTGAGTGAATGAGAGCGGCTGAGTGGGTAAATCAGGCAAAAGGAGTAAGAGAGGAGACGAAGCAAGAAGAGGAGTACTTATCGCATGGGCACACAACACACCACCAAAAACCCAAGTCAAAAGGAGAGCAGAGTGAGTTGAGTTGAGCCGAGTTGAGTGAGTGAGTGAGAGCTCATCATAATCATTATACTCTTTTCTCCTCGGTGTGGTGGTGCTCCTTCTTCTTTTTCTCCTGTCGTGAGACGAGACGACTTCCCCAAAATGCTACGTTACGTTATGTTATGTAGCTGCCATTATCATAATGCATTGAGACCATAGTTGTAAAAAAGAAAGATGAAATTATTTCATACTACTTACTAAACTCTCTAACAGACACACTCACATAAAAATAGTGAGTTGCTTCCAAAAATGTAGGAAAGGAAGTGCACCACGAAAAGCAGAAGCGAGCGTTTCATTTCATGAAAAAATGGAGAAGAGGGTGTTCCGCTTTTTCAAACATTCCACATCGACCATGGAAAAGCCGAGCTGAGTGTTGTGTTGTTCACGTAAAATATTATAATAGAATGATGGTAAATGCACACTACTTAAGTTGACGTCGTCTTCATCATCATGATCATCGTTTCTTTTCCAGCGCAGCGCCACATCATCATAATCATAGGAATACGAATGAACATACCACACACAAACACACATAAGAGCTTTTTTGCTCTTTATGAAAAATAGTTGGTCGTCAGGAGAGAGTATACATTTCATTGCCTGAGAGCGAGCAGCTCTTTCTGGCTGCATGCATACTATTATCATCATCATTCTTTTTCATCATGATAATCAACAAGCAAAAGCTTCATCCTTTTTTCTTCTTTCTCTCTTTCTTTACATTCAAACAGAGCTGAGATGAGTTAGGTATGAGTTGTGCAGTAAGCAGGTTATGCTCATATCTCTTTCTATTCGAGTCACACTGACGTGATGTGTCCCTATCATCATGAAGCTTGATAATATTGTATTATGGAGCGAGCATGTCTGTCGTTAGTATGAGAGAAGGAAGGAGTGGAGGCTCAGAGCGGATGAAAAAGGAGCCACGCAGTGAGATGTGCACTCTTTTCATTGCTCAACTATCATCGTTTCTCCTTTTACAATTCATCCAGCAAAAGAGCTCAGGCTGGTGAGCTGCTGAGATGAGACAAGGAAGGAGAAAAGTAGAGTAAATGTTCATGTTGCCGGTGATTACGATGATGAGGATGATGATATGGCAAAGATGATTATTACTCGTCCTACTCCTATTCTATGCTTTTGTAAAAAAGGAAAGTGGGAGAAGCGGAGAAGAAAAGGAAAGAGAATGGTAGCAAACAAGCATCAACATCAGGATCGCCTGGGATGGGATGAGTGAGAGGAGTGCGGTTTGGTGCCCATCAGATCATCATCACTATCACCATTTTTTATTCTCCTGTGCTCATTCATTGCGCTTTCTACTTCTACTGCTGCTGGTGGTTACATGTGCGCCACTATTAGAGAATAAAGAGCAAAAGTAACAAGAGTGGAAAAGGGAAAAAGAAAGAAGAAAATAGAACGAATGATCACGGTGCTGTTGATGATGACAATGGTGGAGTAGAAGGGAAGAGGGATGATGGTGATCATGATCATCATGATGATCAAGCAACCTCTTACTAATACGGTAGTCAGTGGCAATGGCACTGGTAACTAGCAACTCAAGAACACGACTCCTCCGTTCATCAGCATCAGCATGAAAATACATTCCTACCATGAGAATGTAGTGGTTTTATGGGAACTCACTTCTGATGAAACTGAAAGTGCTCACATTACGTCATATTTGATGATGACCTGAAGTTTTTTGGTTGGAGGGAAAGAAGGAGTGGATTTCAGGATCGGTTCAGTCAGCGTTTGCTATTTTCTCTGATCATGATGTTGATGATGATGGGCTTGAAAGGTGCCGTATATCATCGAAACCGAAAGAGAAAATAAAAAAATGAAAAGGAGTGAAGCAGGCGATGCGGTGTCGTGTGTGAGGAGAGGAGCGAGAGTGTTTTGGAGAGATCGGTGCCTTCACCTTGGCGGATGACGAGACGAGAGTAAAAAGATACGTTTGTTTGTTTCTCTCACAGGGCTATTAAAAAGAACTTGTTCCCATTCTTGTCTTTGTGTGTGTTAAACAAATGAATCCAGATTTTTTACATATTTTTTGAAGCCTTGTTTACAGAAGGTGCACTTTATCTCATGGAGCAGTCATTTTGATACATAAAAAGAGTTGAAGTTGAAGCATAAAATGTGCGGTGGTCATTGCGGTGCATTCCAGCATCGTTTGAGTACATCATCATACCTAGATACCTGTTTACCTGCATCGTTTCTGTTGGCGGAGTTGAAGGAGAGAACCAGCAGAATTTTCAGAGAAGTATGTATAATAATTTCAATGAAATTGATGCGTCTGTAGATGTAGCTGTTTCGAATTGGTGTTGGCTCAAGGGAAAATAGCTACGTAATACATTTTTTTCTTCACAATAAAGAATATAAAGTTGTGGTAGAAAAATAACTCTGAATGTAACAAAGAAAAGGGGAAGTATTTAGTTTTATCTGCACCTCTGCGAATGTTGCAGTTGCAGATACCAATAGGTACGTTCGAATGCTGGTGTTGGTTGCGTTGCAAGTTGCACCAAAATCAGAATGAGTTCTTTCTCTTTGGTGGAAGTAGACTTTTGGAGAGTTTCGTGTTGTTGTCAGATTTTTATGCAATGCTTTGGGGAAGAATAAAATAGATATGCGGAGTGAGCGAGTAAAGTGCACACATGGAAGCCCGTAGCGAAACGAGTGCACAATTATTTCGGCTCGTGAGCTTACATTACTTGAAGTAGAACTGCATTACAGGAAATGGGAAAACACACAGGAGCGTGTTTGGAGTTTTCGAGTGTGGTGAATTGAACAAGAGGTAGCATCGAATCAGCATCATTTCTCTTCCTTCGTTCGTAGAGTTACTTTTTTTGCAGAGAAAAAGACAGTTAGAGGGAGAGAGTGTGTGAGAGTCCCTCATATCCATTTGGTTCTACTGGGCAACATAAAGACCGATGAAAAAAGTGCTCACTCCCAAAAACAGGAAAAGGATACCGTGATGATGATAACAAAGCAATGATAGTGAGCGAGTGAGCAAAAGTAATGCGAATGGGTGAAGTAAAAGGAGCCGAGCATAGCAGCAGCTGCTTTCAGTTCAATTTATGGATGGAGGAGCAAAAGCAAAGTCAGGGAATAAAGTGGTGTAATATCTGCGTGTCTCTGCTCCGTGTATATGTGTGCATATGTGAGGAGAGTGGGAGAGAGAGAGCGAGAGAAAAGGAAAAGAGTGAAGTGAGAGGAACAGAAAAGAAGGCGATGCGATGTCCTCTCTTCTGCGAGTCCGTGGAAAAGTAGAAGCGAAGCGATATTAAAAGGTGGTACGTGCCTGCATTCTCCTTCTTGTGTACGTAAGAACTTACTATGTGAGTGAAGAAGATGGAAGGAAGATGGAGATTTATAAGGCGATAGGATACACTCCCGAAAAAAATATGAGCGTAGTACATAAAAGTGAAAAACAGAAAAGAGAACCGGAGAGGAGGCTGAAAGTGAAGAGCTGAAATACTCGGCTTATTGTGCCTCCTCATGAAAGAGATTTTGTCTTGTCTGCTGTATCGTAAGACCCATCACATCACTGCAGTGCTGTTTCTGCTTGAAAATGTTGAGTATTGCCTTCTGGTTGGTATAAAAAATCATATCAGCTCGGCTCGCTCGCTTGTTCACATTCACTTCACAATACCTACGTCTGCACTCGTTCTCCATGTTCAATGAGTGCAGAACTGAACTGAGCTGAGCAAGCAAGGAGCACCATGAAGAAAAGAGGAAAACTTTGGGGTACGAGGCGAAACTCACTCACTTCAGCTTGGCTCTTGAAACGAAACGCACGTGCTTTCTTTTCTTCTCTGGCAAAAATTTTCTCTCGTCGCATCTGCGTTACTTTTCGTGTGAAAGGAATATAAAGGCTTTTACCAAATTTTGGGGGTGATGTGAGAAAACGTTGGATACAGCAAACAGGAAAGTCGTTTCGCATGCTTTCCCTTCTGTTGGTGCATGTTTCACGCGACATACACACGTCGTGTGAGGTGCTTTCTAATTCAAATGGTATCAGAAAAGAATTGAAAGCTGCTTAATTTTGATCACAAGCAGACAGACGAAGCGAAGCACATGGGTCGTGTTGTGGATTTATTATGATCGTTGTGTCACTAAACACTTGATCATGTTGATTTTATTCGTTGATATATAATAATAATAAACTTGTAGTATCTGCTGAAAAGTAGAATGAAGAAGGTGTTGTAGAAGGTGGAACGTGCCAGTGTTTCTGAATCAACATGCATTAAATAACAGTAATAATCAAAATAATGATATGTTAATTTGAAAGGGAAAAGTTGTGCAATAAAAAGTTTAATTCTGTTTTCCGTCTAGTCTTTAACAAAAGTAGGAAGTACAAAGTAAATAAAGAGTTGGAAAAGGAAAAGGGTGATCATTATCATCTTCTCATCTAAAAATGATAATAACACAGAGTGAACTCTAATAATGAGCTGCTCATAACACCTGATTAAGTATCAAATAAACTTTCACTCAGCTCTCGGCTCGCTTAACTCAGTCATGCAGTGAAAAACTGTTTTCCATTCTACTTGTTGTTGAACAAGCAGCCATACGATTGCCAAGCTTACCTAAACTTAAGAGCAAGACTTTTTTGTGCTGCTCCTGTGGACAAGAAGGAGGAAAGGAAGCGATCTAACAACCACCCGGCGTTCCACCAACGTAAATCATTTTAATGGTGACAAGTAAATGTACGAATAGATTGATTAACTACGAGAGAGAGAAATATATATGGTGGAGTGGAGTGAAGTAAAAGTGAGGGAAGAGCTTTTTATAACATCAAAAAGACGCCTACTCTTCACTTCGGAAGAAACAACAATAATAATATAATAGCAGGCTGACTTGCACAAGGGTGAAAAAGATTCACTGTTATTGAGATTAATTGCCCCATACATACGCATTATACATAATATGCTCACTCACATAACATCTTATGACTTCGTCTCTCATATAAAAAAGTCATAATAAAAATCCTTCAAGTGTGTGTACATACGTTAGTAGATACTTTGTGTGGGCTTGTTACTCAACTAACTATATACTAGTTTATTTGGCTGCCACGTTATTGCCCATGTGAGAGAAAGGAAGAGAGAGCGGAATATCATCGTTGTGGTTTGTTATCCTGACACTTTCAAGATTTAATCTGACAGTTTGAAAATATTTCATACTGAAAATCTCAGCTGTCAACGGGATTGTTTGTTTGAAACGCGGAACGGAACGGACTAATTTAATACTTGAGAAAGCACAGAAAAAAGTCCACACCAGGAGCAAAGGAGAGCAGCAGCGGAGGTGGTGGCAAAGAAAAGTAACCACAGCAAAAAAAGAGCGCAGCAGAAAAAAATCTGCTAGAAAAAGTGCGTGTTACTTTTTTATCTAACTTCTGAGTCACACACTCAACCAAATTGTGGCGGAACAAGTCGAATCTGTAAAAAGTATCAAATCAAAGAAGAAACACATTTTTATCAAAGAGACAGATACAGAACACAGAGAAAAGGAGGCAGTCAAGAAAAAAAGAAATAAAAAGTGTTGTGATTCACTTCCACGTGTCTATCACGATACAAACCCTTTCTGCTCTGCCATTAAACACATACATATATAAGGGTGGTGCAAATACATCACAGCCAAATACGCATTTTATGTAGAGATCAACCAAAAGAGAAGACAAGGAAGAAAATCATCATCCTCCTCATTCAATTTTTGTGACTAGTTTTTTGTGACTCTCTTCTAGCTGGATACAATTTATATTATTTTTGTGTCCGCTTCACACAACGGCACATTGGCTGTTTCTCTCTACTGTAAATGTATCTCTCAGTTGCCTCCGAGTATAAAAAACAAGTGCCGCATCAACAGCCGCAAGGAATGGAATAAAAAATAAAAGAAGGCAGCCAGCACCATTTCCATTCTTCTTAACTTGGTAGAAACGAACTAAGAAAAACACACAGAAAAGAGACAGCAAGACACGGAGAGAAAAAAACATTGCCACTTTCAAAGTTTCCACATACTTCTTTTCCTTTTTCTTATGTATGTTGTACGGATGCACTCAGCGATACATATATTTTAATAGCTCCACATAAATTTGCCCATATCACTAAAGAAGGCCATATAATTCGAACGTTTCCACTTTTATGCTTTTGCCGTCTCCTCGTCGCACTCGCGCTGGTAACAATATTTAGTTTGCACCAGCAGTCTGCGAGCTGAACAGAAGATACAAGTCAAAACAACAGAAGCAGCAGTAGCGGCAACAGCAGTACCTCTATTCAACGAGGCATCTTTTCCAAAAAGGAAATAGTAAACCGAGAGTTCAAAAGAAACAAGAAGGCAGCCTATCATTTCGACTTGACTGTGTGAGCTGAGCAGAGTGGTGTTTACAAAAAACTGTGTTCTCTTTCCTTTCCTTTGCTCCTCTCGTCGCACTCTATCTGTGAAGCTGCTGGGCTGAGTCGAGTTGAGTTGTTTTCTTTGCCTTCCTTTTGCTCATCGTTGTCGCTGTCGTTGCTTGTGCCTGTGCTGCTGCAAGCAATTCGACCAAAAAAGTTCTTTACAACTCCCCACTCAACCTTAAGCAAGTCATCAGCAGCAGTGGAAGCATCAATAGGGAAAAAAGAGTCACAGCCACGCACTTACTCTATTATTATTATTATTACTCGTACTATCTTGGATCTATACCTACGGACGTGGCAGGAAGGTTTTATGTGACTCCATTTCCATACCTACTTGCAGAAACAAGATTCCCATTTGAAATAATATTACTCAGTCAGCAAAAGTAGAGAGGAGAGAGACGAGGACAGAGAAAAGACGAGTTTTCTTGCTCGGGGATTTATCTTTCCTTGTCCATTGCCGTTGCTCAGGCTTCATGGTCTTGGTGGACGTGAGCGAGTGAGAGAGAAACTGTGTTGTGGATGAATTCGTGTGTACAACTTGTATGATGGTGGTATCTGGAGACTCACTTGTTTCCTATTATCATCATCCCCTTACATTACTCCACTGCTGCATCTAAATGGACACAGTCATTGCCTACTTAATTCCATTCTGCTCCTAAATAAAAGTAGAGCTGCGCTCCTTTTTTGGAGGCGACACATCACTTCGCTTTGGCTTCCTGCATCACTAATACAAAAAAAGAATCAGTTCGATTTTTCAAGACTTATCTTTCCTAAATAGCAGAGAAAAAAATAAATCTTGTTCTCCTCACGGTTTTACAACTCCTGCGTTTTTATTTCGGTGTTGCGCTCTTTTCCTTGAGGATAGCCTGTGTGAATTGTTATTGTAAGGAGGAGCTGCTCAGGATATTTAACTCTGCGTGTGTCTTTGTGTTTCTGGGAGGAAAAGGACGTCGCATTCGAATGAATGAATGGTGCATGAGTCAGACTCAGACTTGACTCTTTTCCATAGTAAGCAACGAAAAAAGATACGGTGACTCTCATTCCGACTCAACTCATCTCATCTCAGCTCCCCTTGTCGTTCTCATCTCATTGAATTTCATTAAGTGGGAAAGAAGATTTTCAGCCTGGCTTCTGTCACATTAAAAGGGGAAAGGCAACGAAAAAATTGGAAACGAGAGAGGTAACATCAGAAGAAGTCACAGGAAGGAAAATAAGGAAGAATTGCTTCTTCTCTCGGCTTCGGCTCAACTGCGTGGAGCTGAGCAGAACATTTTGTTGAATTGAAGAACTTTATATAAAAAAGTGAAAGAAAGAGACACACAAGCTCTTATAGTTACACGGAAAACACAAAAGAAACAATATAAAGGCAGAGAAAGAATAAAACAGCGGCTCCTTCATTTTCTCTTCTCTTCTGCTTCGTCAAATTTTCACAAAGAAAGAAGAGAAAGGAAAGAAAGTCTTTTGTACTTTTTACATTTTTTAACTGTTTTCTTTCTTGCCTGAGAGGAGACTCTTGGCATCTGTAACAGTAGACGAATGGTCAAAATGTCACATTCCGGGCGGAAGAAGCCGGTGCCCTCAAAGGTGAAGGTGAAAGTCCGTGCACCTAATAACACACGGGTAAACTGAGAATTTTTCTCTCTCTTTTTGCAAACAAAACTTTTCTGCCTTTCCTTACCCTAAGCTTTTTTACGTTTTTTCCTCTCTTGTTAGTTGTAAGCTATTACGTGTTTGAGTTTGCATTTCCTTCGCCTTGCTCTTCTAAAAAGTAACTTGAATGAAACGAAAGCATATGACAGGTCACTGCTTTATTACATGTTCATGATGATAATAATAATCATAACAGTAGCTCTTGCAATGCAACATTACAGCACCGAGCGACTTCACATGTCGCTACCAGTTTTTTCTTTACTTTTCTCGTTTTCCTTTTAGTTTATTATCTTGCTGCTTTTTCTTTATAGTACCAAGTTCTGACTACATCCACATACCACTACTACACAAATACATAGAACCGTGTAAAACATTCATAAATTCCAAAGCACGATACGACAACAACACTGTTATTATTATTATTTTCCAGCTTTTCTTGCCACCACCACCGCTCACTCACTTTGCTACCAACATAACAACACGAGAACAAGGGCAAAAATGGAAAAGACGAATGAGCCCACCACACCCGACCGGGTGTATGAGTTTCGATTCAGAAGACAGACGTGTGCACACGCAAGCAACTGTTTTCTAATGTACGAACCAACGAATGAGCCATTCTTTGCTTGATATGATGTACGTCGGTTAGCATATAATATTTTGATAATAATACATCCACAACATTTTATGTACATATTTTCTGGCGAAACTCTCACGATCCCGTGGATGAAACTCTGGAAGAAAATTTCCTTTCAAGAGATCATGTTGCTCAAGCTTTTAGTAGGCATGTTTGCCAATGTACGTACATTACATAATAATAATAATGGTGTATAGTCATAAGTCCATTTCATTCTATCACTAGAGCCACCATTACCATCACCAACACCGTGTCTTCATCCTATAGCTGTTCCAACGCTGTATACATGTCCTATTTTAGGAAGCACGAGAAAAAGAGATACCGATGTAGGAAGCAGCCATACATGAAAACACAGAATTATTACATGAGACTCTCACACAGAGAAATGTGTCTACTCTAACTCTACCCTTGTGAATGTACGCTCTGTTTGCCTCTGCTCTCTTTCTCTTCCTTTTCCCTTTTGCTCGCCTGCTTGCTGCCTCCATCCATCCAGAGGCATTTATCCACTTTTGGCATGCTTGCATGCATCCATTTTCTAGAAAAATTGTAGGAAAAAATATTCCACTATTTTAGTCGAGGAGGCAGAGAAGAAAAAAGAGGAAAGGCAAGGAGAGGAAAAAGGTGGGGAACACACACTCGTCTGTATTATATCTTATATTGTATTAAGTTATATACTCCGAGTGGTCTCATATCACATAGCACTCTCCCGCTCTCTGTGCAATCAAACAAAAGGTTTTCACTCTCCGAAAGTACGTGTAAGTAGCACCAGCCAGCGAACTGGAGCTATAGCTGAGCTCCACACGACACGGCAAGCTGAGCTGAACGTATGGTAATGGATAGGAGAAAATGTATTTTTGTAAAGCGTGTGCAAGGCTTCCACTTTTCATGACAGGCAGACAAGCCAGGAGAGAGAAGAGGAAAAGGGGATTCCATATTTATCAAAAAAGGAGTGAGAGAGAGAGAAAAGGGAAAAAGCTAAGAGCAGCGGTGGAAGTGGAAGCAGCATTTGAAGGAAAAGCAAAAAGAAGCAGAAAATAGCTATAATAATAACATTGGAGCACAATAGGGAAAAAGAACTGCTGCTGCTGCACACTACAGCGTAGCAATATAATTTCTGTCTCACTTCTTCTCTTCGTGTGGAGTTTAGGTGAAAGTCTGCTAAAGCCTTGCTCCTCTGTAAGTGTGTCTACTGTTTCAAGAGAGAAACTCGAGAAAAAGAGAAATAAATGGAAAATTCAGAAGCAGGCTCACTCGTTCGCTGGTAAGCTGGCAACCGTGGGGGCTGAGTGAGTGAGTGAAACGGGAAAAAAGAGAAAAGCATGGCAAGAAAAACGGTTCAAGCTCGATTGGCACAATGTAGAAATAATAATAATAATAATACAGAGAAATAGAATACGTTTTTCGCTGCTCCCCTATTATATATAAAAGATGAATAGAATGGATAATAATATTGCTTCAGTTTTTTTACAGTATGTATAAAAGCAAAGAATAAAATTGTACATGGATATTATTACGCGCGCTCCTTTTTTCTAAAAGCGAATGGCCTTTTTTCTAATGTAAGAAACATACCTGCCTGCTCCCGTTTACTTACATAATGTAGAGTGCAAATGTTGTATGTTCGGAAGTCGGAAGACAATTTCTCGTCTGCATACATTCTTCCTTTTAGCTTACAACAAAAACCGCCTACACAAGCAAACAAAGAAAAATATTTTGTTCTTTACATTTTCACCAGAACGAGAGGCTTCTCTGCTGCCGTGGTCCTAGCGCTTTAGCTCTCAGCGCTTATGCGTGCGCCATCACGTTTAGGCAGAGAAAAAGGAAAATAAAGAAAATATCCCTTTCGCCATCGTACACATTCACATGCATGCGTAACCCCATTGTGCTCCATTTTAAGTAACTATAGACGAAACGAAAGTAAGTAACATTATCCAGGAGATGCTTCAGCTTGCTGGGCTAGGCCTCATAAAATTGTATGACTGAGTGGATCTCTGAATATGATGCACACGCCATGCTATACTTACATTAGGTAGGTTATGTTGTAAAGCTCCTTTCTGCTTTTCCTTGAACGTTGACTCGTCAAAGTGGATGTCATCGCAGTGGTGTGTTCTCACTTCCTCTTTTTCGATTGGCGACAACAACAACAGTCGTGCTAGTAGCGGTGATGATGATGATGATGCTCCCTTTTCCCTTTCACTTACGACATGTCAATGATGGGAATGACGACGGCCATGTTGATGATGATGGCTATGGTTGTGTGAGTATGACGATACGAGTGATGACAGGACGTAGAAAAAGTGGAATGGAGGCAAGAAAGACTGTCACTGTTTTCACGAGAGACGACTACATCCTTTCCCCTTTCTCTTTTCCATGCTCCATAAGATATAATGGCTATGACGGGAGAGAGTCGACTGGAAGTTTAGTTGACTACGGACGGAATGGAGCTCGAGCTCGTCGACGATGATGAGTGAGTTGATCAGTTGGCATCGTGAAAACTTAAAAGGTTTTTCTCATCGAGGTAAAAAAAAGTTTGTTGAGTTGAAAGAGGAGAGAAGAAAATAGATTTTCCCAAACTTGCCTTGCCTCTCTGCCGCAACCATGTCGCTTTTATTGTTGTAACCGCAGATGTAGTCGCTGAGCTGTCCTATTTTCACCAGCAAAGTTTCCCACTTGGCTGGTTGGTAATAATAATAATATAATTTATATCATATCACGAAGAAGGCAGCTCACTTCAACTCACTCAATAGGCACAAAAGTCTTCTTGGGTTGGAGCATAATTCAATCATGAGATATTCAAATTTTGAAGAAAAATCATTGGGTTATTAGCGCACCCGCCCTACAAAATGGAATAATAATGTTATTGTTTTCGAGACAGTTTCTCAACGCTGCTTGTTAAGAAAGCGTAGAAAGTGGAAAACGGAGAATAATAACATTCCTCTCTTTAATGTTTTCCTAGTGGACCAAAATAGTCCATATCATTATCATTACAGCTGCACCAGCATTTTGGGTTCCCATTAATAGTGTTATTGAAGGAAAATGTTATTCGGTGTCATTATGCTATACTCCATTCTCTGCATTATTTCAATTCCAGAGCAAGAAAGAGAACTCAGGTTACGCTTCACCCGTGGCCATGCCCATTCCTTCATGTTCACGCATTTGTTAATATGAGCCTCGTAGGAATGAGTTTTCTGGGTTCACTTCAGGGGAAAGAGAGAATGGAAAAGGGAGAAAGGCAAGTTGCATGGAAGAACTCCATCATTTTCATGGAAAGCGAGGTGGAAGTGGAGGGAGTTGCTGATGCTTGGAAACCTTGCGACACTCATAAAAAGGCGTTGAACATAAAAGCGTAGTCTTATACGGAAAGAAGATTGCTGGCTGGGTAAAGTTTAAGTGAAGTGAATGTTTTTGCCTTGCCATCATGCCATGTCATCGAAATTGTAACGATACGATTTTGTTCGAAGAAAATAAAATGATGCAAAGGTTCTGAGTTGAATTTGAGTCGCAGTCAGTTCCCCTGTGCGTGAATGTGTAACGATGAACTCAAGGTTTAGTTGAGTTGAATAGATGAACGAGCTATCGTCTCACTGAGAATTCTCAGGGCAGAAAATGATTGCAAGCGAGAGAGAGAGAAGAGGAAGAGAATGAGTATTTTCCTTTTCACAAGGTTCGTTGAATGGAAACTCAAAGAGTGAGATAAAATTGCCTCCTTTCTTTCATTGATGGTGATATGACGCTTGCTCTGCTTCTTCCCACTTCGAATCTTTTATATGGAGATGGGATGCACACATCATGAGAATGAGAAATCTCGATTACCGAGTCGCAGAATCAAGCTAGGTTGTGTGAAGTATTTCAAAAGACGAGACGAAGAAATAGATGGATGCGGTGAAGTAATAATCATAATACGAAATGGAAGCTGGCAGAGGCAAGAAGTGAGACAAGGCAGGAGGGGCAGTTTGGAGTCACAAAGAAAGAGGTAACAGTCCGCAAGAGGGTATTTTTTACGGATTTCTTAATGTTCTTCCGACACACACAAAACAGAGGCACATTTTCTCTTGTCTTCTAAGTTGAAGTCAATGGCATTCATATTAGAGTCACAATGTGAGAACTTTTTTCGAAGAGCTGGATATTGAGCGAGCAAAGTCAAACCGTATAACGACAATAATAATAATAATAATGATAATAATAATAATAAGAGGGAAGAAGACAACGCCAGTTTTGAATATATTTTTCTGTGGATCGAGTTGAGACTGATGATGATGTAGCTGATACGCAGACGATGACGACTTTGATGTTGATGAGCGAGGAAGCGACGAAGAGGGATGAGAATTTGTGTATTATAGCGTGAGGTTTAGTGTAACGAAATAGAAGAGGGTAAATGGAAGAGGAGAAGAGGAGCTGCTAGAGGCGAGTCGATGCGATGCGATGTAAAGTAGGAGGAGGTGAACTCCGCTTCGCTTAGCCGTTGAATCCTAGAGAAAATAATAATAAAATAATGGAAGGAAGGATGGAGGCTATAAAGAAGACAGTGCACAAAAGCCATTCTGACAGTTCAGTGAGATGAACGTAAAAGAAAGAAGTGAGCTGAACTGAGCTGAACAGAGCTCATCACATCACATCACAAACAGAGAGAAACAAACACATTGCGTTTTGCATTGGAAGTCGGCTGTCTAGAGAGCGACAGTGGAGGCTTTTACCATCCCACAGAGCAAAAGCCCCAAGTGATAAAGACCGGAGATGATGATGAAGAAGATGATGCCTGTTCTTGCATAATATTTCATATGTTACGCATATTATTATTATTATCACATACCCTCGTCTGGTCTGTGGAGGTATGAGGATGAGAAAAGTCAGTCGACTGATGGAGTAATATCTCTGGGAGCAAAGATCCACAAGCGCGATGTTTTCCTCCGTCATCTTTATCAGAGGAGAAGAGATACAGAGGAATGCTACATTTGCATCATTATTACTTCACGGTGAATATTATTATACTTTTGTGCTTGATGGAACGAAATATTACGGAGGAGTCGCTTGCTCGAAAGGATCCATGCATGGCTTTTTGTCGAGCTTATAGGAAGTGGAGCCGAGGTTTGTGAGGAAGTTTTTTCTACTTTGGCTGAGTTGAAGAGTGGAGTAATATTAATAATGACGGCAGTGATCATCAGCCCCAGAATCTTTGGTGGTGCTGGTGCGATTGCATAATGAGATGGGAGGTGACTGGATAATCTGAGTTTTTGAATGGGTGCAGAGTAAAAAGAGTTTGATCATAAAGTGAAAGAGTAACTGGGCTCGAACGAACGAAACAATGGCTCTGTCAGCCAGCACAAGCTCACATCAGAAATGAGCTGTGCTAAGATGCGATGAAGTGGTGCTCGCTAATGTTTTATCTGTCAGTGCGTCAAGTAAGTGAGTGAAATGCCGGCGGAGTAACAACTAACAACTCACCGTTTTCTTTTGCCATTATTATCGAAGCGAAAATTACGTAGATTTACATATGTATAAATCAGAAGCTCATGCCGGTAATCTGCTCACTCGTTGAATGCAAGTATCCTGAGTAAAGATTGTTTTTCTTTTGGCGGCTTCGGCTTCTGCTTGAAAACGAAAAGATTTCGCTTTCCTATTACTTTTATTATTATAATGTCGAACTTGCTGTGAGTAAATGAGCATGTACGTGCGTATGTATTTGTATATTACGTTTGAAAATTCAGTGGAAACGTCAATCTTGGAGAAATGAGAAAGGAGCTGTCAGTTTGGCAATGGTATGTTTTTGTAAATGCGAAGCTCCTGTCGCTCCGTTCGTTCAGCACATCGTCATGGGTTTTAATAGGTATGCAAATACCGATTGCTTCACGCCTTCATCATCACATCAGCTCTGCTCGTTGCTTCACCCCGTTAAACACGTGTTTTAGCTTGGTTGTTTGCTAGCGGTGCAAGAGAATACTTGAGGAAGAAGGAAATGAGATTAGAGCATGCATTATTTTGTGAATCCTGTATTTATTTTGTAAAACAGTTTATAAGCTCGAAATATGTGTGTGTCTTGAATCTTGAATTTCAAAGTTTTGTTCAATCTTTTATTTCTTGTCCACGTCCACTACTGCTGGCGATCCGGTGAGTTATGTTGTGTTGTTCATGTTGTATGCATGGAGCATTCAGTGGGACGGAAACAAGACAAGACACTAATCTAGAGAAGAAAAGGGATTATGAGTCGTAAACATGAGTAACCTGGCCGCCTGCTTTGCTTTGCTTTTGCTACAAGTGTAGGGGAAACCACATAAAATGAATCAACGAAAAGGACAGGGCTGGAGAAGGAAGAGAAACTGAAACATGAAAGAACTGTGTGTGAGCGTGAGTGATGCAAGAAAGATTTTTGAGCGGGTTTGTGTTGTGCAGATTTCCCTGTGGTTTCTCGTTTCTCCTCTGGCTCTCCTCTGATTTTCTCATTTTGTAGAGCTTAGCTAAAATCAAGAGGAGAGCTGAGACCGGTCTTGGTTCTTTCTCTCTGTTTAATAGTTTAATTCAAGACTTTGAGAAAGATTTCGAGGAAAATTGAGAGGGAAAGGATTTCGGAATTATTTTTCCACTGCTACTCTCAAACATACATGGTCTAGAAAGAGAAGGTGATGATGATCAAGATTTTGGTCTAGTAAGTCTATGCTAATCATCTGCCTGAGTTTTAAATGTGGGGAAGGGGACAATCTTACTTGTGGGAAGGGAAGATGCGATGAGACATTAAAGAGAGAATAAATTCTCTACTAGAAGGAAAAACGTTTTTGGTTCCTCAGCGTTTTGCTCTTAATTTTTTAGTAACGTTGAATTATACCTTGGTAAGCAAGCAGGCAGAGCTGAGGAGTTATCGTGTTCCAGTATCATCATGTTCATGATTGGCGGCGGCACTCACAGGAAAAGTAGAGGCAGTTAAATTTGATCTAGCAGCAGAAAGTAGTCAAAGTATTGACGATGATGAGGATGATGTGATGGTGCGTTGCATGGGCATGGGGTGCACATTAAGAAAGATGAGAGAAGAGAATGTGGTAGGAGGAAACCCTGTGATGGATGACTGGTTTATCTCATCTGTTTCTCTTGGCTCTTCTCTCATCAGACACAGCGACAGCGAGAGGAGGAAAAAAGGGAGGCGCAGGCAGGCACGGCAATAAACGGAGCACATGCACTTATCCACAGACAAAAACGTTTCGACGTTTCACATGAAACTTAACTTGCTTGCTAAATGTAGAGAATACTGAAACTCAAAGAGAAAGATACTGAAACTGAGCGAGTGAGTTTCCCATTTTATACATATGTATAAAGGATTCTTATGAAACATGCATGCATTATAATATAGATTACAGACAAAAAGGAGGAAAATGAGACGAGTTTGAGTGAGTTTGTAGAGGAAAGGAAAATGTTGATGATGACGACGGTTGTAGCGGTGATGGTGGTGGTGGCAGTGAGAAATAAGCGAAAGCGAGATGAAACAGAGAAAGAAAAAAGAGAGTGAGAGCGAGTCGTGTGGTCTCCCTTTTCAGCCAAGAACACTTTTCAGAATCTCCTTTTGAAAGTTCCAGTTTTCATGACACGGATTTCTGTACATGAGTCGAGTGAATAGAAAATACGGGACTCGGCTTTCCTCTCTCACTCTTCTCCAACTCACTCAACTCGAGTCAACTCAACTCATAGTTTTATTATTCCGTTCTCAGCGCATCGTAACGAAACGAAAGATAGCGTAACGAAAAAGGATTGTGCTGATTTGCCATGAGGATAGAACACAGTATAGAGAATTATATAATAGTGACGGTGAGTATAATCTTTTGGTGTGTGCGGCGGTGAGGATAAAAGGGGAAGCCAAAAAACATGAACTGCTGAGCATACACTAGAGAAGAGAGAAGACAGACACAAGCGAGCGAAGAGTGAGTGAGTGGCACACAAGGAACATTACCAGGGCGTTTGCTTTCTTCTTCTCTCATCTTCCGTTTTCAAGATGCATCATTGTACATACAAAAAGGCTCTTTTGTGAGGAACTCTCCTCTCACTCAACTCATTTCACTCCCTCGCTTAGTTTTAGTCGAGCCTTTTCTTTGGAATGTGTGTGTGCTGTTTGGAGGAAAATGATGCATAATACATAATATTGGAAGATGCGAGCAGAGAGGAGGAAGAAAAAAATTAGTGTTTGCTGGTAAAAAGGGAACGTCATTTACTCCTGTCTGCTTGACTGGTCTCACTCTGACTCTTTCCTGGTAAAAAGGTGTCCAACACTTGGAAGAATATATAATGTGTACACATTTCGCCTTTCCTCTCTCTGACTCGACTACGACTCGCTGCTGCTGCTTCTTCCAGGACAAAGATAAAGATGAAAAACAAGGAAGCACCGCAAACAACACAACTCTCAATCTTCACATTCTCCAAAACTTTTTTTCCGTTCCAAGTTCCCCCTTCCTCCTGTTTTCGATGTGCAGTAGTACTCCGCTCCTTTCTTTCTTGAGCTGTCATGATGAATCTTTTACGTTGCCTGGATGATTTCTAATGGACATTTCTCTTTCTCAAACTTCACTGCCTTCCCCTTTTCGTTTTTACTTGCTTCTTCATCCTCATCAAAAATTGTTTGAGGCAAGAGGAAGGAGTGGAGCCGAGACAACTTTTTAAATTTTGATGGAGCCTGAACTAAAAAAGAAAACGAAAAAATACATGACATTATTCATTTTTTATCCTTTCATCCAAGATTTATCATCTAAATGTCATCTCTCGTTATTTTAGCGGAAATCAGATAATGAATAATAATGTGATTACATATTTATTTTAATTCCGAAAATCGATCTTAATTGAGAGCATACTGATTCTCTTTCTCAAACTTCACTGCCTTCCCCTTTTCGTTTTTACTTGCTTCTTCATCCTCATCAAAAATTGTTTGAGGCAAGAGGAAGGAGTGGAGCCGAGATAACTTTTTAAAATTTTGATGGAGCCTGAACTAAAAAAGAAAACGAAAAAATACATGACATAATTCATTTTTTATCCTTTCATCCAAGATTTATCATCAAAACGTCATCTCTCGTTATTTTAGCGGAAATCAGATAATGAATAATAATGTGATTACATATTTATTTTAATTCCGAAAATCGATCTTAATTGAGAGCATACTGAATGAGTGTGCAAAGTGACACACTGTAAAATAGCTGTCATTGTCATTACTTCAAAAGTTCTCCAGTTTTGTTTTTAGAGAAGGGTTTATCATTATTATTGTTCGTTCTACTTATTAAATAAACTTTTTGGTCGGTCTCTTAATAATAGCAACCAACAAACAACAGTGCGATTTGATGATGAAGGAGTAACAGAAATAATACTGCTCAAACTTTGATTCTCAGTCTAACCAGTATCAATGGAAAGTTTAAGTATTTTGATGAGACGATAATAGTGGCGGTGGTTGTGCGGTGTATCAATAGAAAATCGTATTTATGCGTCTCAAAAAGAGACGAAAGGCAATCTTTGTAATGTGGTAATGGTTGCGTTCAACAAAGTCCTTTGATATTTACTGAATGACTGAAACCCCAACAATAATAATAATGGAAGGAATAAAGTATCATTCTTTTCACTACCAATCTACATCACTTGACTTTCATCGTCATTCTAGCAGAAGATGAGATGAAGAGAAAGAAGCGAAGGGGGGTGCGTTTTTTAACAAGTTTCTTTCTTCAAGCAGCCTAAATGTGTGCAGGGTTGTCGTTTGCCTCTTGGTTTGCTTCACTCACTCACCAACAGAATTGGATAACTGCACTAAGCATGTCATTAATTTTAACTATATCAAACAATCACAGAGAGAGAAAGAGGAAAAGAGGATTCATGGGACTTGTTTTCTGTGTAATTCTTTAATATTCTCTACAAAAGAACTAATAATAGTATCTACTCAGACCAAGTGTGTGTGGCATGACATATGCGTGTCATCAGTCTCAAGCGGCTTGTTGTTATCACAAGGGGGATATTTAACAAACAACAGTCAGATGAAGTATGTACATAATATAATATACGTACGTGTAGACAGACAAGCTATAATAAACCTGTTGACGGTAATATTTCTGTTCTTAAAGTATTCTTGATAAAGATTTTATTTTTTGTGAAATATTTACGTGTTACTCATTTTCCCCCGGATGAATAAGTCAAATTTTATTGAATATGTTGGTAGTATAACGTGATTAGAATGGATCTCAATCTCAATGATTTGATAATTTGATTACCCGTTTCTCCACTCTGTGTAAAGGGGAGTAAAAAGTGAAGAATCGAAAAGTCAGAAGTGATGTTAAGGCAATGAGTTTTATGATTATCAATGATTAGAATCGGTGTTCAGTGAACTTATTTAAATGCAAGTCACAATATGCCAACATGATTACATAAGATTACATAACATAATAAATTATCATTTTCTGCATGAAACAAGTGCATAATTTGAAAAAACTCCTTTCCCCGAAGTGGTTACAATTTGAGAAAGAGAGGATAAGAATATTACCACTACATTATTACCCCTATCGGATTAAAATTATTTAAAAAGCAATACGTCAAAAAGTTCAAAGCGAAACGAAGAATTAAGAATGTGGAGATAAAGCGTAAGCCTGCCCAGTTCAGAATCCAAACCACACACTGATTTTCTATTTTAAGGGAAATGTTATGTAATGTAATATAAAGTAATAGACATCCCGTGTCCGCATGTAACCCTCCTCGGGACATAAATTATAACGCCTCTTTCTCTTTTTAATACGGATACGACGGAACGGAGCTCGAAAAAACAACCGGCTTACCAATTGCTTATCCACACTTTAGAAAGAAAGAAGCAAAGGCAGCAGCAGGCATCAGAATGCTAAGAGGGTTTCCGACTCCGACCCTTCCCTTGTTGCATGTCTCCATCATACATAATTAATGGGAACGACGGTGGAGAGTAATGGTGTTCCTTCACTTCAAAATGTAGCCGTGCTGTTGTTATGCTGTCTCTTAGCGTACGTGCCCTTGTCCAGTTCAGTGTGGCTCGCTCCTTTGCATCGCCTCTGCTCCTCTCTATCATCTTGATTATATGGTCACCCTGAAAAAAAGCTCACTTTATAAAAAATGGTGCGGTCTTCGTGTGTTTTTCCCTTGCGAAGTGGAAACACACAGGATTCGGGATACTGAAAAGAAAAGTGTTTCTGTAAATCATGTGCATCCCACAGTGACAGTTTAAATGAAGTGGGTAATGGTGTAATACTCCAAAATAGAAAGTGGCCACATTTACCATTTCTTTTGCTTCTTGTGATGGTAGCGTGGTCTGCTGAAGGGATTGTGAGAAAATCTGTATTTTACTTGTAAAAGTAGTGACTTTTTAATTTTAGTACATACTGTGTTTGTAATAATGAGGCAGTGCCCACTGCCCATGCCCTTGACGGAAAAATCAGAAAATAAAATAAAAACAAAGGTGAAAGAACATGAATTTGTTTGGAGTGATACGAAGCGCACCACACCAACATCACACTTCTTCCCACCGCATAAATAACAATTTTTATAGCGCGTATTTCTTTTCGCTGTTTTTCATTCTCCACCACTCCCTGGGAAATATTCTTGCGGAGGAAGAATGTATCTTGAATGTTGAGCTGAGTTGAGCTGAACTGACTACTTCAATTTTTTTCAAAAGTAATGGATAAAAAAATAAAAAATACTAGCACCCGGGCCCACTCATACAACAAACAGAAATGACAGTGACACATTGAGAATAACGAATGTGTTTGGTAGTAAACAGGGTCGAACTTCAAGTTGTGTGTTCTGCCATTTCATACTAGTACTCTAGTAGTCATTATTTTTTTCTGGCTTCACAAGAGGAGGGAGAGCAACTGAACGAGCAAAAAATGGCAAGACTTGAGTTAAGAAGACAAAAACTCCTTTTACTTTTACTTTACGAGACGACGAGACTCGACTGGCGTCATTTTTTGCCTCATCACACCACCACCAAAGAAACTTAAGGAGAGACCACAAAACTTGAATTGCAAAGTAGAATTGAGTTCGGCTGAGAAAAGGAGAGAAATAGTTGGGCAAATAGGAAAGATGGAAGATATTTAGAAGAGATGCGACTTTTTGGCCAGCGCAGCACTCAAAAAAAGTTGAGTCTTTTCTTTCCCAGTCTTTGTAAACATGAAGGAGAAGAAACGTTACGTGATATTATTCTGTTTTGTATATACATAGCATTTTTGTACCAGGCGGTCTGGGCTGACAGCCTAAAAGCATATGGACATGGATAGCATTCCACTAATGGGNTTTTGTTCCTTGGACCTCGTCAGAATTACAGATTAACCTTTAAGTCATCATCATCAGTCATTGTGACTGAGCTGTTATTAAATATAACTTCTTATTGCTAATGAGATATAATCACCCCGCATGAAGTGTATGTATCTAAGTGTAAGTTAAGAGAATCTGGCGGGTGCTCTAATTCCGCAGAAAAAATAGCAAAGTGTTGAACTTGGAATCTAAAATCTGGGTAATGCATTAAGAGCTGAAAGATTTTTCATATGTTTTCCTCTTTCTTTCGGTTTCGGTAAGTCAAACCAAGTACCAATTAGCAGTTGGCTTGAATAGAATCGTGAAACTAAGTAGAATGGGTGCAAAGTTAGATCCACTTTTTTGTTGTTTTTTAGGAAAAGTAAAAAAAATCTTGGCTCATACTTTTCCCGTTCCCCTCGTTTATAAAATTCTGAAACTCATAGGCAAAGAGTTATAATCGTGATGGGACGAAATGATGATGGGAAAGGAATGAAAGAGGTAGTTTTTAAGAAATGCGTTTGTATCTGTAACGACTCTGGTCTGACTCTTCTACTGTGGTTGGACGTGTTGATGTAGAAAATGAACAAGTAAAACTGCAAACACGACAAAAGCAGTGACACGTGAAGTTTAGTGCGTATTTTTCTGGGATGGAAGGGAGTTCAACTTAGACGGAATGCCAGAGAGTCAGAGTCTGGCGTGAACAACTTTTACATATTTACAATGGTGACTTGACTTAAATTTAAAAAATAAAAAGAATTTCCTGTTTTCGTGTACCTTTCTCGCCTTCGAGGAACTGGAGTTCAAATTTACTTTCTCACTCATTTGTTTACTCAGAGTTTTGTTAATCACGCCGAGTATTCCTTCATTCATGATAGACAGAGATAGTGAGTATAAAGAGAAAAAATACAGTTTTATGCCGCTTTTTTGTTGTTCTTTTTCTCTACTTTGCGGTTTGACTAAAGCAGCGAAGTAGTAAAAATGTTTCGAGGTTTTTCAGGTACTACGTAAGTCTTACTGAGTGAGCTGAACTCTCTTCGTGTTGATTTTAATCTTTTCTCGTTGAATTTTCTCGTGTCTGTCTGTCTTTCTGAAGAACGATGATGGTGATATGATGCTTGGAATGGAATGGAACAACTAAAAAGACATAATATTGAGCAACACTGACAATCATTAAAAGCATCTCATCTCATGAACCAGCCTCGTGTCGCAATGCAATGCTTCCCACCACCACTGACACAACGCAACACGACCACTAGACTATAGAAATGAGGAGAAAAATCCACTTCAAACGAACGCTGTTGTAGTGTGATATGTGAATTTTTGAGAAGTTTTTGAGATTCTTAAGTATGAATTCGAAGGCAAGGGAAAAGAAAAAAATATCTTGTTATTTCCACAAGGATTAGTAGACATGAATATGAATGTATGGTAATAATATAAAGTTTTTATAATTCAAAAAATGAAAATGTGCATTTGGCGTTTAGAAAGTTGGAGGTAGGTAGAGGTTACACAGAATTATCTTCAGGATGGGGATAAGTAAGAGACGAGTGAATGAGCGTGAAAAGGTTGTGCCTCCGAGCATCATCATCACATTATCATTTTCTTGCAAGTCAACGTTGTTTAAGATGATTCCGTAACGTGGAAAAGGAAAGAAAAAGCATGAGTTATGTTGTTATAAAACTGCTGCTGCTGCTCTGTTTCCCTGTGCGCGCAACCAGTCGAGTTCAGTTTGAGTCCTTTTCTTTCATTTCTTTATCGAGTGTGTTTGCATACTCAACGTGCGCTCGTTTACACTCATCATTGTCATCAACATGACTATCATCAGCAGAGCAGTGGATTCGGTTTGTAGTTGAGTAAGGAGATGTGTAAAAGAGCAAGAGAAGAGAAGTGAAGAGAAGAGGAAGCCCACAGAGACAAGTTTAAGCTTCACCGTGATCATTAAAGTTTATATACGACTCACACTCGCCTGCATACATTAAACTGACTCTTGCGATCCTTTTTTCTTTGCATCCGCATCCAACCCATTTTGGCTTCCTTTTTCGATGCATACAGAGCGAGAGAGGACTTGACTTTTTATACCCTTTCTTCTTAAAAGTCACTCAGTCAAACGAGCCACGCTAAGTTTTCCAATGAAACAAGCAAGTATAAAAATTGTAGAGAGAGAGATACGTTTTTTGATAAAAACTTGACATCCCTATTGTCATTGAACTTTAAGCCAGACATATCCAAACAAACACATTTTACGTACACAAATCCAAATGTGCTAAACTTGAGTCTGTATACTGCTCTCAGTCAAAATGAAGAAACGAAAAAAGCAGTGATTCTCTCATATCTCTGAAAGGCGAACACAGTAACATAAAATAAAAAATAAAGAGGCTCAGTTCACAGAGTAGAATTTTTCTCCTTCCTTGCCACTGCTTCATCTCTCCTTGAAAGCGATTACTTGAGAAAAGTCAAGAGAAAAAAGTTTTCGCCTTTTAAAACTTTATGATGACTTGGAATTTGAAAAATAAGAAAGGAAAAGAGCACACGGAAAGGAAAAAACTTCATCTGTGAAAAACTTAAAGAACTTGTTTGTTTCGCCTTTTCTTTTTTCTGTATCCGGAAAGAGAAGAAATGTTTACAGTTTTTTCGTAATGAAACAGAAAGCGACGCTGCTGCTTCAAAACAAAGGACAAAAAATAATAAATACTAAAGCAAGCCTGAGCTTTGTATCAGAACGGAATTTTGTTTTGCAAATACGCAGAGTAGCGAGTTTTATTTTATTCAGCCGGTGAGGTACATACCTACTATAGAGAAATGCAACTGAAAAGTGAACAATAATTACTTCTAGTGTTACTCAATTGACTGCATGGAGCTCGATAAGGAAAAAACTTCATTTGTGAAAAACTTAAAGAACTTGTTTGTTTCGCCTTTTCTTTTTTCTGTATCCGGAAAGAGAAGAAATGTTTACAGTTTTTTCGTAATGAAACAGAAAGGGCTGCTTCAAAACAAAGGACAAAAAATAATAAATACTAAAACAAGTCTGAGCTATCAGAGCGGAATTTTGTTTTGCAAATACGAAGAGTAGCGAGTTTTATTTTATTCAGCCGGTGAGGTACATACCTACTATAGAGAAATGCAACTGAAAAGTGAACAATAATTACTTCTAGTGTTACTCAATTGACTGCATGGAGCTCGATGGGGTAGCATTGTAAAACATTTAATCACTTCTCCTAATCCTTCTATACTCGAGCGAACTGCTATTATTGCACGTTGTGTAGTCCCAGTCACTCTCTCGCTCTCTTTCTCTTCATTCCATTTAATTTAGTTTACGCTCAAGAGGGATTTTTAGCTCTCGGTGATATGATGGTGATAGTGATGATGATGATGTGGCTCACGCTCAGCCTCGCGCTACGCTGCGCTACAGAAGAGCAAGTAAAAGTAAAAGAGAATAATATGTCCATATAAAACAGAGAATGAGAGAATGCGAGGCGATAGCGATACCATATCATATCATACATACCTTACATGCGTCGTTCCATTCTTTTTTTCTTCTCTTTTCCATTCCCCCATTCACTTTGGTCTCCTTTCGTCTAGTTTTCTGTTTCATTGCTGGCTAACTGCTCCACCACCGTATAGACATACTGTAATTTTCCGTGTTTGCAATCTGTAATTAAAGGGAAAGTCCGCTCGCTCTCATCGCTCCTAATACTACGCCCAGTCCTGCCTTCAAGGTGGATTACAACACACGATCGTGATGACGATGAGGCTGCACACACCGTCAGTTCTCCACTTCCACCGCTCTCTTTTTCTCTCCGTAAGTTTCAACATGCGACGAGGAAAGGAGCCTGGTTTTAGTCACTGTTATTATTGCACACTGTTATTAACTAAGAACAAGGGAAGGATTTTTCTCTTTTTTGTACTTTGTTAGTACACTGTTTTATATCGAATGTCTCGATAGTTTACTTGGTAAACCGGGCACCCGACTACTACAACTAAAACTACTACATTACACCAGTTTTTATAAGGCTGCACTTTACATTGTGTTGTATGTTGTTATGTAGTGTAATGTAGTGCACATTATCTTGCACACACCAACTCGTGCAGAGAAAGCTATGCGGCATACCATCCCATTAAATTCTAATTGATTTAGGTATTCCGGCTATAGCAGTTTTATAATGCCCCGTCCGGAAAAAATGGTTACAGTACATAGTGAACATAACTCACGCACGATTAGAGTTTTGAGATAGAAAAGCCTTTGTGCGTAAGTGAACGATGGGGAAGCAAGAACACACAAAGTGGAAAAGTACGCTCTCCAGAATGAAAGTGTACACATCTAAAAAAGGGCCAGAATAAAAAACATTTCGTGTCAAACAAAAGGAAAGGCTTAGGATGTGAATTCGGAAAATAACTACAAGTCATGGCAGAAAATTTAGGACATACATCAATGAAATGGGTAAAAGTGAAAAAGTGAAAAGCTAAAACGAGATCACATGGGAAACTGAATTTTTTCTATTGTCCAATTTTCGATCGACAATTATTTCACAAGAAGATGAAACCTGTTGTAGCTCTGGGAATTCTATTCGTTGTTTTGTCGCAACGCAGCAGCTTTCTCAGCAGTAGTGACGAAAGTACTAAAGGGAAAACACGGTACTTATGAAAGGTCGACTCGTTTGTTTCCTGCTGTGCACACGCTTGTCTTTCTCTATTTCGGTGGAAATGGATACATACATGGCAAGGCTCGTTGGGTTTGACAGAGCATGCCAAAGAAATAAGGGGTAATTTTTTTATGCCTTTATGGGGACTGGTGAGGTTGGGTTGACGTCAACGTTATGTTGAATTTTGGCTCACGACTCTCAAACTGCATATTTTGTTGTGGAAATGTGGAAGGTGTAAAAGTGTAACTACATACCTCTGACTCTCACTCCTTTGGCTCCTTTTTTCAAAAAAGGTGACAAAAATTGCATATTTATAAATAGGCTGTTTAACAGAAAGCGGCAATGCGTAAGCAATTTTTTGTTGTTGGTTTGCTATAATAGTTAAATTTAGACACAAGGGATTTGGGCGTGTTTTCTATTTTATAGCCTGAATAACATAAAATTCAGATGTTGAAGAAAAAATTGAGAACTCTAAACAGCTTGTTAACTGCATTCATTCAGGGAATGTAATACATACTTTTAGTTAACTTAGGTAAGCGTGAAAGGTTCGCTTTTGACGAAGAAATTTAAATTGAGCACCATGAAAAGGTTTCCATTCACTGGGAGCACAAAACATGTTTACAAAAGAAATGACTCAACTCCATGAGAGAGTGTTGTATAAAAAGTATTTCGATTTTTCTCTCCCTTTTTCCTACTTGTTACCCCAAATTAGTGCAAAGGAAAACATTTGTAAAAGGGATAGAAAACAAAAAACTGTCGCGATGCCGCTGTGCCTTTTTATGTTCGTATGTTTGAAAAATGTATGTTTAACCAAGTAAGCACATTGCTTGCTTGCACATACCTCAGAAGAAATTTTTGTTAGTCTCTTCTCTGAGTTTGTGCATCACACCAGTAGCTTCACTCAATTACAAAAGTTTCTCGACATTTTTATGTCGCATCATTATCCACGTGCCAAACTAAACTTTTTGGGCGATGTTGTCACTTTTTTCTCTTGAGTGAGTGCGATGAGAAAAGAAGAGAGCAATGAGAATATCAACGGTATTGTGGCGTGGGCTCAGTGTGAGTATATATTTTTTGAAAACATTATTTCTCGGGTGCATTTACGGGATTGCTGAAGGAAGTTTTTTCTGTGTCATGTAACCTTTCTCTAAGCTGGCTCTCGTTCGCAAATGCTTTCATTTCTGAACAACAGAAATCTCGAAAAAGTGTTGCTCACTTACTCCGTCACTTCTCAGCTCAGTCTTTTTTAGACTGGCTGTTTTGTTTCCCTTTTTAGTTTCTCCAATCCAAGATGAATTTAAGCCGGGTTTTGTTGTTTTTTAAAATAAATACAAAAAAATGCTTTCCAGAGAGTTTTTTGTCCCGGTCGGTTAACGCTAAAAGGGAAGCAGACAATCTCATGGTGAATACTGCATGATTGAAGTTTAATTCAGTTTGTGTCAAGGGAATAGAAAGAAAAAAGTCCAGAGAGCAGCTCGGGAGCAACCCATTTTTCACTTCGCCATCTATACCATAGTACAATGCGACTTGGCTATATTGTATATGCATTTTTACCAGAATTTATAGCCAGCATTCCTAGTGCATCACATCACACTCGCAACCAGAAGAGAAGCAGCTCCATTTCACGGGCACGAAAAACATGAATAGCTTGAGTGGAGAATGATTTCGGTAAAAGAAGAGGAGACACGAAAAAGAAAACAAAAGAGAGGGAGGGTGGATCAGCCTTTGCCTTTGTCTTTATAGTTTTTGTTTTCCTTCCACAGAAAGAGCAAGATGTGATGCGGAGGATACACTTTTGTTTCTGTTACTCTTCTCCGTTCGCTTTTTTCGTCTCCTTCCTTATTGACTCACTCAATTGAACTTCTGAAGTAGAACGGTTTTCCTGCATTTTCCCATTCTTTTGATCTGTGAGTGTTGGGAGTGAAAAGAGTGGCACAATATTGTACTTTGCGGTTGATCCGAATCCGAAAAGAGATGAACAACTTTGTACCCAACCATCCAACCAGGAACAATACAGGATGTGGAAGGTCGTCACGATAACTGCTTTAGATAGGACCTTGTATGTTGCAATGCAGCAAAACTCTTAACTTCCACAGCACTCTTTACTTAACTTCATCATTCAGCCATTCTATTTCTATGCTCGTGGGATTTTTGGACACAGGCCGTTGTGTGCTCTACCATTGCGTGTACTTGACATGACAAGTGAAGGAAAAACCAAAAAGGCGGTTAGGAAAAGAGAATGGAATATAAGACTTCGGTTCGCTTTCAAGCAAGCATGTGAATCGATCAGAAACCACTTTGAACATAAAAATAGCGTAAATTGTTCCGTGAAATATCAGGACTTAATGGAAACGCATTACATATCTACACCGCACTCACTACACTATATTGTTCCATTAGAAGTGTGACAGCGTAATCTTTAGCAGCCATTATTTACTTACTAAGTTAGTCCCATTTTTCCAGTTGAGTTGGGAATAAAAAAGCGGGGTACAAAAGAGTTAAGAAATAAAAAGGGAAAAAAGTGTGGAGAATGGGATAGTGTAAACTGTCAAAAGTATGCCAATGCACAAATTTAGAATTATGCCTTTCTCCTCAATGAACTCATTCTGGTCGGTTTATTTGAACTCGGTGAATTGTGGTTACCATTAGCCTGTTGGACTGCAACTCTGTTGCAATGGAGTCAAGTTTATTGATAAAAGTCGAGTGCTTCGAGTGATATGGGAAATGCATTGAGATTAGAAGAGGACTAATTATTATTCAAGATGTCAAGAGTAATAAAATGCTACAACATTGTGAGTTACTTAAAATTGGAATCTCGTGTGTTTGATAATATATCGGATCACGTTGTGACCACACATGAAAACCCAACAACGGTTAATTATTATATGAGGCTATGAATACGATTCCATCGAATGTTTTGCTCTCTCCTTCTGAAAATAAAATCAAAGGTACCAGAAAGTATTTTGGTTTCATTTAAATAAATAAATAACATCATGCATGACAACACTGTTTACCCACTGTTCAAAATTCGGAGAAGGGGTGAGTTGAATTGAATTGAACCGGATCAATTTCGTCACCGAGTTCTCACTCCCACGATACTCTTTACCATATTTTCCTTGTAATTTGACTGTTTTTAAGAGGGTTCCACACTCATAAAACAAGCTTCACTCAGAAATCTTTATTGTTTCAACCTTGCGCTCAGAACACATAAACCACCAAACAGTCGTCGTCATCAGGGAAAAACAAAGACTTCGCAAAGTTTTAGGTGGCTACCCAGAGTAGAGAAGAGGGCGAACTGGTGAACGTATCACTTCCTCGTGTACAAATAAAAGGATTAAACTTTCGGGTTAACTACTCTCGAGTCATTTGATGTGTGGGGGAGTCATTAACGAAACAGTGCCACTTTTGCAATTGCATAGAAATTTAAAGTACGATGGTTGGCGAGTGAACAAAAATTAAGAAGGGGACCTCGCTTTGAATTTTATGTATGACAAAGCCACCAAAGAGTAGAATAAAAACAATAATAAAATACCCTCCGTAAAGTGTATGTACTTGCAATATTTTAAGTTGGTCCGACTACAAAAGGGAAAACAAATAATGAAACAAAATGTTGAGCTGAGCTGGTTGGGTTGCTGGCAGATTACTGCTTGGATATTAAAACCTGGGAAGGGAATGTGTGGTGCAGAGACACAGAAAAGTGATGTTGTTGATGATGATGATAATGACAAGACGACGACGGCGATGAGGAGGAAGATGAAAATGCTGATGGTGATTGCCCTTTTGTGGCAAAACCACTCATAACTACATTCACATGCATGCAAAACCATGATGAGAGAGTGAGTGAGTGAATGAGAGAGAGCTTTAGTTTTTTGTAATAGTGAGTCAACCTAATAATGACTCCAGTAGGCTTACAAAGAGAGTCACAAAGAAAACTTCCCAATTTATTCTTCCTCTTTTGTTTTTTCTAAAGCACGTCAGGATCATGGAAAGGAAGAGCGGTGATGATGATGGCGATGGTGGTGGCGGTTGTAGGGAGGAGAGCTTTTAATATATAGATTCTCTGCATCCCCTTTGATGTTGGTGTGAAATTAGCTGAGACTTTTATAGAGAAGAGGGAAAAAGAAGGAAAATGGCAAAATGAGACATTGGAGTTTGGATGGAGGAAAGGCAAGGATGAAGAATGAATGCACACAGTGGCTACGGCTACACACTCACTGCCTCTTTCCTATCCAAGGCTTATTTCGCGTATACTTATTTTATTTTATTACGCTGTATATGAAAAGGGGACTAGAGGAGTAGAGAAAAGAGAAAGAGGAACAAAATAGCAGTGCTAATCTCTAACCCTCTTCTCACAATTTAATTGCCTCCCATTATCTTGAGAGGAGTTCCACGCCATGAGTGAGAGTAAGTGGAGAAGAGTGGAAGCGTACATGAACAAGCTATCTAACATCTCTCCCTATATCCATTTCCTCTATCGTCCTATGAAAAGGAACAGCAGCGGTGACGGTGAATTGTATAGAATAGAAACACAATTTCCCAGGTCCAGTTTAACGAACCCGAGGAGACTGTTTTCATGGGCTTGTTCGTTCATCTCAAAGCCCGTTCGAACAAACGTACAATCTGCGAACGAGCTGTTTGAATCTCTGGTGATGAATGCAAATACATGTTTATTATATTATGTTATTATATGAAAGCAGAGAAGCAGCGTTGGTGGCATGGCGGTTGTCAGGCGTTGTGAGATTGCCTTCATGAAGAATTCATGTGGGTGTCAGAGTTGCGGTGTCGCGTCGCGTCTACGCTTTTTAACTAGCTGGAAAACGCTGACTGAAGCTTTGCATTTCTTTATTAATATATAATATAGAGTAAATGCTGAGTTGGCATGAATGATTTAAGTTACTGTGTGTGTATTTTATTATTACCCTGAGACGGAATTTTTCATCACACATGAGCAATAATAATATTGGGTAGATAAGAAGTTTTATAGCGAAGATGACAAAAGAAGGTTATCATTATAAAAAGAAATAAAAAGTTTATTTGCCTCAAGATTTCTACTCACGTTTTAAGGTGACAGAATAGGACTGATCATTTGTCCTTCTGTGTCGTTCATATTATTGAGAGAATGGGAAATCGGTCGTTATTTGAAATTATAAATTTGTCAAAAAATGAAACATTTATTATATCAGATACTCTTTGTAGTTTTATGAAGGTTAATCCTTGTTTGTGAATACCTATACAAAAACAATGCGTGTCTCATTCTCCGAGCTCCAGATGTGGAGCAGAGGATGAGGATAGGAGCATTAGTAGTAGTATGCTGTATCTGTCTCGTGTTTGAGAAAAGTGAAAGGACAGGCACAGAAGTTCGTGACAGAGAAAAGCTCAATAGAGACGGGCCCTTTTCATCAGGTCAACGGGTACAAAGGGCGAGACGTGGCCAGACAGTAAGTTTAGTTTAGGCATCAGTAACATAGAGATGGATTTTTGTTTAGATGCGATGAAACCACACCAGATAAAATAGTGAAGCAAGTAACGGTTCGTTCGTTCTCCTTGTCCTGGCTGTATCGGAGTTACAGCGAGACAATCGCAGTGGGAAAATGACTATCTGGCTTATTATCCCTAGAGGACTGTGCAATTAATTATTTAACAGACAGCTTGCAAGCGAGCATTCTACCGGCTTAGAACCATTTATTGGCTTTGTTCTGTCACGCCTTTCTCCCTGAAATTTGTATACGTGCCCGACAACAGTGGCGAGTTCCACAAGAGCAGACATCAGTTGCTTTAGTTTAGACTTAGGTTATTTCAAAGTCCTCTTTTATGCTTGTTTGTTTACATCTGAATGAGTTTGAAGAATTTACTTCAGAAATTCAAACATTTTTGTCTGGCGTTTTTGTATCATGCTTTCACCTCCCTCCCCCTTTCACCTTTCATCTTCCTCCTTTACATTAGTTCCATGATAAGAAAATTTGCAAATTGTTTAATTCAAAATGGTTGTTTGTTAATTACAGGATACTCACATGAGCGATGCTAACTCTGAAGAGGATCATGAGCACCATCAACAACGGGTGAAAGGTAATTGAAGTTTTTGTGACATTTTCATTATACATACTTAAAACAGTCTGGCTTAACAACTTCAGTCTACGTAATCAGATAATAATGGCGGCTGAGATAGTTATGAGCACAGCAAATGATTCGTAGCGTTTTGTTATATAAAATTAATTACTGTGAAAGAGTATGTCAAACAGTAAGTTTAGTGTATAGTGCACGGATTCACAAAAAGAAAAGAAAATAGACATCAGTCTGCAAATACAGATCAGACGGGAAAATTCAATACAATTAAGAATTCTCTGTTCTTTTCAACTGAAACACTTGATCATCACTTACGCATCTTTTCTAGTGCATCTTCTCCGGTGAAAGTGATGAATCTACAGTCGAGTCAATTTCACTGAGCAAAATTGAAGGTCACGACCAGACATGGGACCGCTGTATACAAAGTTATTCGTATTTTCAACTGAATATCTGAGTAAATAAGGGAAGATCCAGGGAATCGATTCTATCTAACAATAGGAATGAAATAAGAATTTTCTGGTATCCCCTTTTCATAATTCTTTTTCGTGCTTTTGACAAGCTGAACAGAAAGGGGAGCTGAGCTCCTGTAGACTTTAGAGTCGACAAAGGCGAAATGAAGCGACGGGAGGATTTTATGAGGAAATGGAGATATGCTCCTGCTGCAGTGTGTATCAGACAGAATAGGAAAGATGCCCGTGGACAAAAATATCTTTTCCCTTGTTTATCTCCTGTGCGTACAGACAGAGGGTAAAATGGTTTCGTCTCTCGTAAAACGCTGCTACTACTGTTCGTCTCTTTTTGCATGCTCAGTATTACTGCATTTGGTCACGACTCGAGAGGTAAATAAGAAGACAAGTTAAACCCGTCAGGGGAGCATTGCAAATCACCTTCTTAGCAACAACGGAACAGAAAAGAGGAGAGCCGACGTGAAGCAAGCAAGCACAAAACCTCTGTCAGCGACAGTTTCACTTCCTCTTTCATTTCCTTCGTTTCTTTGGGTTGTGTTGGAATGGGATGGGAAGTAAGTAAAGCTATTTTTCGACCCAATCATACCTTCGTCGGTTCTCCTTTTTTTTTCTTTTGAACAAACTATAAAATATGGAATCAAGCACACACGCAACGGTAACAGACACACGTTCCAAATTTGAAAAGGGAAGGTTATGTAATGCTATGTTACAGAGAGTGAGACTTGTCTCGGCCGCTATTGCCTGCTCTCAGAAGAAAATGATCGTTATCATTTTTTCCTGTTTGCTTTCGTCAAGAAAATGTATAACGTGCACCGGCGTGTAATGTTTCGCTGGATGTGCTGCGGTGCAGCTCTCTTCCTCAAATTTTCCTTTTCCCTTTGAGAACTTTGTGTCTAGAGTATGTCTTAGAAAGGCAATCTTGATCTCACTGTACACAAGTCTTTTCCATATGGCTCAAGTTCTCTTGTCTGATTACCGTCGCTCGTTCCAAAACCCTTGTCGTGAATGCAATGCAGTAACAGTAAAGTAAAATGGGAAAGTCGGCTTGTTTTCTCGAAGAAAAAATAAGAGAAAAGAAAACGAAAAAGAATGAATTTACCTTTTTTATGGAAACCCCTGCTCATTGCCAAATGGCAACCTGCCGCGTACCATGCCGTCAGTGGGGCTCTTTTTTTCTTTAAACCCTGCCTTCACTTCTTTGTGCAGTAGTATCTTCAATCAAGTCATAAGAGTCAGAATGCATAAAAGACAAGTGTGTCTGCTTGTGTAGAAGCGAAGGAAAACATCAAAAAGTTTTCATTCTTGATAAAAGTTGCATGCGTTGTGTGATGTGGGTGTAAGAGTAGGGGAGTTGCAAAAGTGTATCAAGATCTAGAAAAATGTATTTCAGTGCGAGTCGTATACATCATAACGTTATCTTATCTCTTCATACTCGATTATTGCTGTCGTAGACACGAACCATGCACTGCAAGGAATGTACAAAGTTGATTCCAGTAGTGAAAGAGAAAGTGACAGTGGGAAAGAAATCCAAAAATATGATATGTGTCTTGATGATATATTAAATTCATTCGGGATTAAAGATCCAAATGATGTGATTTCTCTTTTGTGCACTTTTTTCGTTACACACCCGCCCATCACCCTTTCACATATTCCATTCTATTAGAGCTTCCTGTCTGGGATGAACTTTTTAAAAGTGTTTGAGAAAAGATTTATAGTGAGTTGTTTATTATCAAAAGAAAGATGACCTTGACTGTTGGAAGGTAGCCCCCTTTTCTATGATGACGATGATAATAAAAGGACAGAATTTCTCATTTTTGCTGAAAGTTCCGCTAAGACACATTTTTGGGTTGGGGTTTTAACTCTTTCACCTGTGAAATGGTAATAGTGTCTTTTGTATGTAGTGCCCGCACATCTTGCCTTGACTCTCTTCTCCCTGGCTGGGCTTGATAACGTATAATTTTGATTTTTCAACTGACACGTATTTACATAATGTACATGCCTCTTGTTTGTTGTCGTCAGTATGATAGCTGTGTTCAGTTGGAGTGTGTGAAAAGCAAGATGGATTGCCCACCGCTCACACACCATTTTGCCGCGTGTCCTCGCATATAATGTAGTATAATAGTATTTAAGGAATTCAAGAAGGTCGACTAAAAAGAGTTAAAAAGGAAAAGGGTCTCAAATTACTATCCTCTTGGTGGTAATAGTAAACGCAAAGGTGGTGATGGTAGGCGACGAAAATAAAGAAAGAAAGGAGAGAAGGGAGAAGAAAAGGCAAGCCAAGAAAAACATGATGACGATGTATGCACTCTCTTACCACTCCTCTGTCTTACTTCTCATTCTCACGGATAAATGTAACGAACCGTGCACACATTTGAGTGAGAGAGGGAGAGAGGAAGGGAAATGCAAAAAAAAATGTTTAAAAAAGCCAAGTTGTGTTTGAAGGAGAAGGGAAAGGCACTGAAGAGCAGAAACGGGTGTTTCCCACCGGTCCAGTTACTCATGCATAATGTATGAACATTTGCTTGTGTACTTAAGAAATATAAGGGGATAGCTCGTCTACGTGGTTTGTGTATCTAAGAGAGAAAGAGTCGACTGACACACTGTAAAAGAAAGTAAAGTGGAGTGAAGAAGAGAAAGAAGAGGTAAGGAGAAGAAGCGAAGCCTTTAACATTAATGCATCTTTTCTCTTTTTGTTATGCAGGGGGTCGGGGAAAGAGCAGTACCAATGACAGCAAAGCGATGGATACTTCTTCTGGAGCAACATCCGACTTGTCAACTGCTGCCGCTGGGCCTGCAACTGACTGGCTTGGCTATCATCCTCTTGGACTTAAAAAAGAGCCCCCGCCAAACGGTTCCAACAACAATGTCTACAGCAATGGAAAGCATGACTTCAGAGAACAATCTGTAAGTTTATCTGCAAGTGTTAGGTATTAGCGTAATAATAATATACCCAAGATTAGATACATTCTGTGAAAGTGTCTCCCTCTTTAACTCCATCGGTATTTGTATTCATTCTGGACCTGGATTGGAAATTCAATCAGGCGTTCGGTTTCTTTCATTTCGTTTTCCGATTTTCAGTCTCAAGGTTTTTTGAAAAGGGAATTGTGGCCATGTCGAGCAAAAAGCAGCGTGGGTGAAACACATTTTTGTTTTCCTAGGTAAATGAGATTGGACCCTTGCACGGCTTCTTTGCAGCCATAAACCAAATGAATCCTGCAGCCAAATGCTTACACTTATGCTTCCAAGTGGTTTTCTGGCGTAGTGCAGTGGTAATACAATGTTTTTATTTTCGTGCAGGGAGTCCCATTTTGTTTCGTCTGGTGTTATAAGGAAAAGCAACATTATTTGACTCACCTACTGCTGTGCCGTCAGTTTGCTAGCTCAGGAGAAAATGCACGTGCATCGATGTAGAGTCAAGTAAAGGAGAAAAAACGTATCAAACAAAAGAAATGTTCACTTTTTCTCGCCGACATGTAGGCATTGTAAGGGCAAATACAATGATTGGAAATGTGCCCCAATACAATATTCATACGATGTTATTTACTCCTTGAGATTATTTATAAAATACAGTGGAATGGATGGAAAGAAGTTTTTTTTTCTTTTTAAAACATTGCTCTTGGTCTGTTTTCTGTCTTCCATTTTGTTGGATTGGCCGACTGCATTTCTTTCCTTTTCTATTATTTTATATTGATACGGGTAGACTGCACATAAAGAACAAGCCTACTTTGGCTTCCAGCCAACTTTCGACAATGCGATGCGTATTGCGTGAATTATTATTGTATCGTATTGTATTATTTGTGTTACGTAAATACCTGCATGATTCTCGTGAAACTTTCCATTCCAGAGGTACTCGGTTTTCCAGTTTCAGTTTTCACTGCTTTCTCCGTTCCAAAAATAGATTTCACTCAGACAGTTGCAGAAACAGGGGATAAAGCGTAGGATAGGAGCAGGAGCCACGTTCACCAGACATACTCGCAGACAAGTTTTACATCCCCTTTTGAGAGAAATTGATGTGCCCTTTGTTCCCCTCTCACTCTTTTCCCGTCCTGTCTAATTTGAAATGCATGCGTGTTCTGTGCCGTTCCCTTCCGCTCCGTTTTTTTCTCTTTCACATTATTTTCCTGTGCCTTGTTTTCTTGTTGTGGTTTACTTTAATAGAAGGGAAAACGCAAAAAGGACTAGCAACGTGTTCGGTTGGATTGTTTATCATTTCATAGATGCATTATATATTTTGAAGAATGTTTTAAATTGCATTCAAATTTTACATTACATTTCAACGCTTCCATTTTTATGATTGTGATGCTTTACTATTGTTGTAAACATCGCTTTTATCTAATAAACAACCTCAATTCAACCAAAACATTGTGATTGAAAATAGGGATGTTTTCTTCCCTCAATAAAATACAATTCACGAGTAAGCCCTCCGTAAAAAAAATCTTGCTGCATCCCACATCGAGGTTTCGGATATGCGCCCTAAGAAGTTTCTGTTTTGTCTGTATCCATCTGTGGGATTCCATAAATTCTCATGTACGTCAAAGTAATATTATTGAGCTAGATTGAATGACTTTGAACATTCCTGCCAGTGGTGGCAACACTGAAGTGAAAGACTTGAGGAGGAAGAGGTACGTATTGCACTAAACAAGACTGTTTGAGGACAGGAGCATATGTAAAGATTGGATTTTTGTCACGAGGGAAAACATTAGTATAACCGTTCACTAATGTGGATGCAGGGGGTTTGCAGAGACACTGAAGCAAATGTCTGTCAAAATCACCGAGTATGTATCTTTGTACCAGTTGGGTTATAACTTTTTGATAAACAAACGTAATGTAGATGTCATTGCGTAAATCGTTGGGCAAATATTGCGATTTTACACGAAAGATAAGGAAAATGGTACGACACACACTTAAATGATAACAGATCACGCATGGTAAAGACAGGCAAGAAGAATCGGCTCTTTTCCCTGTTGTTTGTATTCTGCATGAGATAAAAAAGGAGAAAGTAAGAAATAAAGTTAATATTTTTGTTGGCTTTTCAGAGTCCTTTATCATTGAGCGAACGGGGTGGAACAAACCATGAAGTGGTTCACGATGAGACCTCATCCAACGGAAATAAAGAAGATGAGGACGATGACGATGATGACTCTGAAGATAAAATGGACACACAGCAGTACGATCCGGAGCGACTCAAAGCTTTTAACGTAAGTACTTTTGCATATTTACAGTATACGTGTGTACAATATTTAGTGTTGGAAACGAAAAAAAAACAATTTTGGATACGTACCATTTTGCCACGCCGAGTCTCTTGTGTGCTGCTCTCTTGGAACAATTTATTTCCGTAGTGGTGCACACTCGCTGCCCTCTGATAAGCAGTTATGCAACCTCGCTGTTCCATGTGTACATATTTGGGTGATGGTTTGTCTGAGTGTGTCACACGTTCATACCTGTGAAGAATTGTGTTCACTCAATACAGAAAACTTGATGGAAGATGGAACGAACGCAGTCTTTTGTGGTACTTTCGTGTAGGATTTCTACCTCACTTTTTTCTCAGTTTTTAGGCGGTTATATATTTTTATACAGAGGTAGTTTCCCACTAGATAGTTTTTTTTATTTCGCAAGATAGACCTTGTCTCATGTCATGTTCAGAGTTTGGATGGATTAGGGTTGGCAAGCTACTAGCAAAAGCTTTCTCCACACTTTTCCTCTCTCCCTCCTGATATTAGAAAGGTTTCTTGATTCTCTCTTTTATATTCTATTCTCCTTGGTGCACACCACGTACAATTTTATTCTTTTAAGAGCAGAGAATTTTTTCCTTTCCCTTCCAGTTTCCCACATTCACGTGAAACTTTCTTTTCTTTCCCAAAAAAGTGAGGAAAAAAAGGGAAGGAAAATAGTCAGATGTCTGGTGTTGGTAATAGGGCGCCTGGAATCCTTGCTGATGCAGTTATGCTTTCAACAAAAAATGATATGAGGCATGATCATCATGGCCATCATCATGAGTGGCAAGCAGCATCATGATATGATATTATATGATAGCCTTGCTTTTTATAACTGGAGAATTCTAGCTTGAAGGAGATTACGGGCATCCTCCTGAACTGAATAGATGCATTTTATGCATTCATTCTCTCTATATGGTAATAATAATATAGTACATTTAGTTGTGCTTTTCTTATATGACGGAATTTTTGTGAGTTTCTTATTTTATCTGGATATTTTTCTGTATCAAAAGCCGGGCCGGGAGGGAACCTTCGTTTGTTCGTGCTAAACTCAAACTCAGCTCGACTCATACTCATCTAGTTAACTATAAGATTGCCACCAGTTCTCGTTACATTTTTACCATCTCAATTCTTTGTTATTTTTCTCCTTTTCCTCAAAAAAGTTTTAGAATGCCTGGGTTAGTCACAAGCGTAAGCAACTCTGTTGTTGTTTAGGTTTTGCTTGGCAATAACTTGTTTTTCATTTTTGTTGTTCCTTCTCAGGCATACCTTGAGTCTTGAGTTGAGTTGCGTTGAATGAACACTCCCTCTCCCTCTTGACGGTTCCTGGTAGACATTTTCAAAGTTTTTTTTCACGATGCATCAACCGTCGAATGATGTTTTATTATTTGTTTGGTTGACTGGTACCACTTGCTCACATACAATTTACTACTTATGTATATCATTATTTATGTATATCTTCTTCACCTTCATGTTATAAGTTTTAACAGTAAAAGGAGAAGAAATAATTTGCTAAATATGAAGACGCAATATGTGAAGCAGTAGAAGCTGCTCGGTGGAAATATCCAGAAAAAATGGTTAGTTCAGAAAACCATCCCACATAACATCACACTGATCAGCTTTTTAAGTGCCTTTCCTAACCGTGAAAAGTATGGAAGAAAAATAGTTTCAAAATAGGTATCAGCTAAAGCGAGCGAGAGGGAGAGAAAAATTGAAAATGCAGTAAAAGAGAGAGATGGAAGAGAGGGAAAAGTAGTGCGTAGTTTTGGAGCGTGTGTAACTGAGGAGTGTGCCATGAAACCTGGCAATCTGGAATTTTTAGCTAGGCATGGGAAGCCAGAGAAGCCAACTGCTTTTCCCCCGTCTGTGTGTAAAATAAAAGGAAAAAGTACAAAGCCTCTTTCTTGTTTCCTTCTCCGCGTAAATGTTCTCTTTCGTTTCGTTCCCCTTTCTTTTCCTCTCTTTTTCTCTACCGTTGGAACAGAGAATGCCATATTATTATGTTCACACAGTGTTCGCTCGTCTGTACATTTCTTCCTTCATCATTAGTTGAGAAGAGAGAGAGGTTATGCTATGTTGCTGCAGTTTGCTTGGTTGGTAGGAAAAGTAAGTGGGGAAATGGCTTAGGACCCTATTTTAGTAGAAAAAAACTGAAAAGGAGCGAGACGGAGCCGAGTTGTTGTCATAAGTAGTTCTGGAGGAAGCCAGTAAAAGGGAAAAGCTGGCGAGTTAAAGTAAAAACCTTTTTTTTCTTTTCCCTTCGTTCGCTCGCTCGTTCTCCGGTTCAATTTTTTCTCGTCTGCTTCTCTCTTCTCATGTGACTATGAAATAGGAAAGGCAGCCATGCCATCATCGCCACAAATGCTCTTTGTTTGTAGTGTTTCTGTTGCCACTGCGAATAGAATGCGTTTATTTTAGACGTTCCAGGAGCTTGTTAGGAACTTTTATAGATATTATGCAGCAGCGCTCTGTTATGCATTGTTATACGTCGATTTGTTTCTGTTGTGGCGAAGGAAAGGAAATATCTTGTTCCACTTGGAGTTTTCATACAGCAGCACACGAGAACACGAATGCGTACATTAATCTTTGTGACTGGTAGTGAGTGAGGGAGGAATATCACATCACTTCTTGAGCTGGAGCATGTGAGCAGGTTTGAAGGAAGGAAGGTTTTTGTAGCAACTTTTTAATGCCCGAACTGTACAAAACAACATTTACCACTGACTGCTCTGCCACCATCATCATCTTTGCTGCCACTGCCGCTGCCACCACCACAACCACAATGGGCATATAATATTTTTTGTGTGTGGAAAAAAACTAGACTGATGTTAGATTTACGGTGTCCATTATAGCTTGAGAAAAAAGTGG
The DNA here is from genome assembly GCA_021029165.1 of Cyphoderus albinus. Lineage (NCBI taxonomy): Eukaryota > Metazoa > Arthropoda > Collembola > Entomobryomorpha > Paronellidae > Cyphoderus > Cyphoderus albinus. Next base: position 53,835 of record VYYJ01000141.1, on the reverse strand, counting down.
AGTGCAAAGGGGTGTTCCACACTCAGTCGAAGTCTTTTTACCGGGCTCCTTTTTTATTCTAACCAGCTGGAAGAATTGTAAAAAGCTACTTATGACTTTTCCAAATGCATGGTCCACTTTTTTTTATGGTGATAAGACTTTTTTCTTTTCTCGACATACAAAGAATCAAAACAGAAGCGAAGCGAAACAGAAGCAAGAGTTCCTTTTTAGAAAGCTTATTTTTATTGTACGTACATATTCAAAGCGGCACAAACATCAATTTCGTTTTGACAGAAATAAGGTTTAGGTTATGCACAATGGGAAAATATTTGAGAGAGCGTTTTGAAGAGCGCCAGAGAAGTAGTAAATTTTTGGTAAGAGGAAAAAAAAAGAAAGACGACACGGAGCGGAGAAAATAAATACGACTGGGAAGTGGCATAAAAACTGAACAAAAGGCGAGCTCGATCATCGTCACCATGATGGTCCTCTTGTTATGTTGTTGTCCTTTGGCGGGAGAGAGAGAAAGAAAACTAGGCGATGGCACTACTCTTGTAATGATGGTTGTAGAAACGGTTGTTAGCACTGCACTTGAGGCATCAAAAGAAAGAGGGAGAACGAGAAAAAAAATCTACTCAACTTTGTCCTACATTTGCTGGGAGCGGGAGCAAGCAGCCCATTATTTGAAAATGCGAGTGAAAACTTATCTGATTAAAATGTGCCGTGCTCACCACTGCGGTAATAATAGCGAAAAAATGGGGGCAAAATGAAACATTGATGATGTTACAAGCTGTAGACTGCTGCATACAAATTTTTACAGCGTTGGAAGAATTGCAGTTGGGCTCGACGCTGAGCTGTTTGGAGTTATGTAAATAGAGTAAAATAAAAAGTGTGTTCCTTTTTTCCATTCGGTTTCGTTTTTCTGGTACCCAAAATTGAACAGAACAAAATTCAAAGTCGAACGGCATAACCTTACTTTACATTCTTTCTTTTTTGTATTATTCATAATTTTCAGATGTTCGTGCGACTGTTTGTTGATGAGAACTTGGATAGAATGGTTCCCATTTCAAAGCAGCCAAAGGAAAAAATCCAGGCCATTATCGACTCGTGCACTCGCCAATTCCCAGAGTTTGCTGAAAGGGCTCGCAAAAGGATCAGGACTTACCTCAAATCCTGCCGAAGAAACAAGCGCTCTCGGGACTCTAATGGATGGGAATCGGTATGTGACTCTTTTTTCTTTACTTTCTTTTGCCTTCTTTCTTTCCCAAGAAAAGGAAACTAAAGAAAAGATGTACGTTTCTTAAGTAGGTAGTATATTATGGTGGTACAAACGAGAGTTTCGTAATCTCCTCTACAACTTCTTACGTACCTTTCACCATCGAAAATGTCTCATGAAATAATGGATGTGAAGAAAAGAGAAAGAAGTGAAAGAATGTTGTATCACTACGCTTTCACTACTTTTATTTTACCATTCGCATTCACACTATTTTGCGGTGGCATTCCGCTCTACCAAAAGATGTCTTGGTTTCGAGGAATTATATTCATTCCTGGCATCTGAGCTTTTCTTCACGAACTCCGCGTGTTCTTGTTGTGTGTCGCTAAGAAGTAATACCTGGACACAAAACGGGTTATTGTTTTCTTTCACGTTTCTCAAAAGAAAAAAGAAGGAATGGCAATAATAAGCAGCCTGTTCTCTTCCCCATTCTATACAAATGACAAATACAAAACAAAACACAATAAAGAAAAGAGAAGAACGCGAGGTTGAAATGTCAACACGCGACAGAAAACCGAAAAGTGTGGTATTATCGCAGGCCACGGTTTGTGTGTTATGTGTGAGCATTGAAACATGAAAGCACGAAAGCAGCTGCACACACCTCTGCCATGTCCTCGTCTGTCAGGGAGAAAGGCAAATAATGAGAATGAGAGTAAAGGACAAACAAAAAATAAAAAATTCCCGACTTTTTCAGAGTAGTTGCTCGTTGGAAAATTCATACGTTGCATTACTCGTTTCATGTTGGTGCTGTTGATGATAAATAAGCTTTATTTATTTCCTGTTTAATGTCCACCTTCTTCTTGCTTCTCATTTTTATGTAAAGTGAGTTGAGTTTTTCTTCTTCTTTGTGCTCAGTGAGAGAAAAATGTTTGAAAAATCCTCGTTTGTTGTTTGAAAGTTAATTTGAAATGCGGGAGGGATGAAATGTAACAAGGTATAGTTTCATTCACAGTAGGAACGTTTTCGGACAATTTGTTTCAAGTTTTTTGGAAGTAATTTACCAGTGTGGCCTGCCTTTTGCCTCTGCCTCCACCACCAGCGACCAAAGTGAAACCAAACGGAAGGGAAAAGAGCATACATAACTTGTTTTGAACATAAATTACTTTGGAAGAAAAAAAACATGCATTTTCCTTTTTCTGTTTTTATTTCTCGGAATAGAAAAAAAATCGTCACGAGAGAGAAGAGAGGAACCGGACATGTTTATGTGACCAAGTTGACTTCATAAACCAACTGCAGTGGAACAAACAAGCTTATATAAGCAAGTACATGGACGGCTTTCAAACTGACTTTTTCTTGTGGGCCATTCTTTTTTCTCTTCTTGAAAAGTTGTTCATGTAAGAAAAGAGAAAAAAGAAGAGTGAAAAAGTTGAAAAGTTAGGTTCCGTTTCTCTTTCTTCTTCTTTTTTGCCCAAGAAAAAAGCGGAAGAATTTTCCTCGTTAAAGTATTGAATTTCAAGCTAATAAGTGAAACAAGTTGGCCACAAAGTGTAATACGGTCTGTGATATATCAGAGTAGCTCAGCTCATGGCTTCCTTTGCTTTCGCTTTGCACATGGTAGAGAAATAAAGTAGAAAAGAAGAGGAAACAGAGAAGGGGGAACTCGGGAAAGAGCAGAACAAAAAAAGCACCAGGAAGAATTTATTGAACCGTGGGGTTGACCATCTTGCAAAAATAAATCCTTCTGTCTGGAATCCTAGATTACGATATGTCTTGACTTGAGTCCCTGTTTCTTACTTACTTAGGAACAAGCAGTAGCGAAGGAACGTTTGTTTCCAGTTGCTTGCCTGCCTTTTGTATATTTATCCAATTCAATCCATTGTTGTTAACTGACTACATGGAAATGGTAATGGCGCTCATGTTTGTTGTTCCAAGCACTTTTTGTTTTTCCCTGCTACAAACGCACACTTTTCCTATAAATAGAGCAATACATTATCTCCATCCACTTCATGATGGCTCGCTCTCGCTCCCATTCTTTCCCTTTTTCCAGAGTAAGCTATTTATATTCATCGAGATCGTAACGTATCGTAACTGAACGATACGAAAAGATCTCACCTCTCCTCTTCTCTGTTTTTTCGCTTTCCGACAAAAAGAAGGAAGTTTTAAATCGCTTGGGGGAGCTCTGGGGAATTTCATTTACTTATGCTGTGTTGTTCTTTTTCAAGCAGGCAATTTTTGAGCGGCGTGTGCAAGTGCGATACGATGCGGCCTTCTTCTCCACTTCCACCGCCGCTAAGCTATTATGTAATTTTTGAGAAAAGGGAGTGTGAGAGAGAGGAGAAAATGTGTAGGTTTTTAATGATCCGCTCATTCTGCTCTACTCTGCTCTGTTCCAAAGCGAACGATGGTTGTGACACCTTCACATCCTTTAAATTACCTTTTGGCGGTGCCACTCGCACCCTCCCTCTTAAAAAGAGAGAAAAAAGTTGACTTTGTTACTGAATGGAGAATACTGACTGTGACTACACAACAAATAAAAAGGAGCTTTCCTTTCTTTTAAAATTTGCCTCGCCGCCTTTTCATTTCATTAAAAAGTATGTCTTGTTCATGCACAACTTTACTACTTGGCTCCGTAGAGGTGGAGATTTTTTGGGGAGGTTTTCACAGATAATGATTTGAATTTTACACCCTGACTTTACTGCGGCAACATCTCTTCCCACGCAGAGCAGGTTGAAATTGTCTAGGATTATCTAACGTTGGGAGGTGTGCGATTTTATTACACTTCGTGGAGAAGGAGAATACGTTAATTAACTACTTCGTTTCCACTCGATACTGACGTTACTGACGGCTGACACAGGAGCATTACCAACAAATCCAGTGATGCTGCTCTTGATCAAAATTCAGCAGTACTTACAATTTTGCAGCACTTATAACGTGAAGCTTGAATGATCTCCATTTTCTGTCTTTTTCTGGTGTGTTCATTTCATTTCATTACATGTCCATTTTCCATTAAATCTCTCCCACGTTTCAATTACGTGTGTCAACGTAAATTATTATTTTGTGTCATGATTTGATCAAGTGGATAATGTGATGTTGATGTTATAGTATAGATTTTAAAATGAAGTTTGATACTCACGAACGAGTTATTTTATCTGGATTTTCCGTGTGCTTTCAACGTACTCCCTTGGACATTCAAGGTCACCGGTTATTTAGAATTGAATAATGCTCATTTACAAAATTTTAAAATGTGAAAACGGTGAGATAACATTTTATTAGCTGCCTATCAGCAGGTTTACTGGATTCATGGAGGAAACAAGAGTTTCCAGAAACCTAAGATGTGGAATGTATATCAGATTGCCTCATCATAATGAAAAACATTTCAATGAAAAGTTGTAGCGAATTTTCGGGGAGAGGAAAGAGTGGAGTAAAACTAGATTAAAGAGGCTAGAATTTCAGGGTCGGGTTTCAGGCTGGTTTTCCACAACTTTAACTACCCAAACAAGGTCTTTCCAGTTTATTGTCGCAGTGTTATTTCAGTTGGCAAATCAAGGGGACATCAGAAAGATAAATCCGAAGTGTTATGCCTAATCTGTGGGAAAATGTTTGGGAAGAGAAACAGAAAATGAGCAGGTTACTCAATGATTACTTGCTGAAATTGGATCTGGCAGTGAGATTATTTTCCTTCGGTGTAAACAAGCAAATTGTAGGATTCTTCGGTTTGTTTTACCACCAAGTAGGGTGCAGATCGCAATTGAGGATGCAAAGGACTTGGGTATAAATGAATGAACAGATACATGCTGACAGAATAAATGCAGATGAGCAGTTTATAATGCGGACAAACGCAAGGAAGTAGTTTGATGAAAATGTAGCTAAAGCAGAATGAAACAAGATATTTCTGCTAGGTGTAGCTTTCTGTTACTAGAGAGCATCTGCGTGTTGCTATTTTAATTTTGACCTTCGGTAGAACTCTCGTGGTGGTAATCATTCAAGCACGTGTGCATTGGTGCTGGTAGGCGTAAATCTACCAGAGTCGTAAAAAACTGTAAGTGAAAAGTGAAATACTTTTCGTGAAAGTGAAGTGGAGATGGAGCATGTCTCCAAAATTGTTTTGCACGGTTCAGTTGCAATTGCAGCAATGAACTTTTTTTTGAGTTTGCTTGATTGAACGAATTAAGGAAATTAACTGAGGGAAGAGGAGGAAGTGAATCATATCATGATGGATTACCATTTGTTAAACAAGCGTGTAATGTGTAAACAAGTGCTGCTCAGGGCAGAGAGGAAAACACCAAATGTTTGAAGTTCTCTCTCTCAGGGATATTGATACACTGTATAACATTGTAATGGTATAAAATTATTAGGTTGCCAGTTGCTATTACAAGTATTGTTAGAAGAATGGTTATTTAGTTATTTCTCTCTGCCATGTTCTAATGTTGTGTTTACTTTTTCGCTTGGAATAAATTAGACACGGCCAACTCCGGCCCATCTGACATCAGTGCAAGCCGAACAGATCTTGGCGCAGGCATGCGAGAACGAGAGTCAGAATGCGAAAAGAATGAGGATGGGATTGGAGCCAGTGAGCCAACCTCTGCCAATGCCCCTTGTAAGTGGATTGAAAAATTGTTCCATCAAAATATTCTTTTCCGCGTTTCGTTTTTTGACTGTTTTTGTGTAATTTTTGCTAATAAAATTCAGAGTGAAAGCAGAGGCAGCAAGGAAAATGGAGTTCAGAACTCATCTGGAGACTCATCTCCACCGGAAAAGAGCAGTAAATCGTCTCCACCTGCCCCACCGGCAGCTCACTCGCTCTCAAATGCGACTGCGACTATCACTGCGGTTGCGGCGAACACCACTTCGGTGAGTTCCTCATCTCCTGGACTTCCCTCCGATGGAATGAACAATCAAAATCTTAATCTCAGTCTGAATGGAGGTGTGACATCCGCCAATGTGGAGGGCATTTTGGGCCAACATCCGTCCACCGTCAATTCTGCCAACAAGTCACTTGATAGAAGTCCGCTTGTCGACTACAGGTTGCTAATTACAACTTTCCTTCGTACAATAATATATGTATAATATTATATTAGTAGAAAAATATTTTTATATCACTATTTATGTGTCGGCGGCGGCTAGCCATAAAAGCCGCGAGATAATGATCATGAAAAAGTTACTTTCCGCGTTATTTCCGTTTCCAGCAAAAACAATTACAGCCATTAATACTTTTTCGCATTTTCCTTTTCTTTTCCAGCCGCACACTAAATGGAAACGGAGTGCCGAACATGTCGATGTACAGACCCAACTTTGGCCAGCCATTCCCTCGTTCAGCACCTTTCCCATCTTTATTTCCACCCACGTCGGCGGCCGCCGTTGCTGCCGCTGCGGCTGCTGCAGCAGTTGGAGGAACTTCCAGCTTTCCTCATAATGTGTCTCCGCTGCCCGTTTCCAACGGTAATTTTACACCACATTCCATTTTATGTGATGGTCTCGTAAAATTCCTTTGCGTTCCGTTTCTCCTCACTCCATGCATTTTCCCTGTCGTCCGTTGCTGCCGTCCGCCACTTTCTACTTTCTTTTTATACTTTTTATGCACGGTGGCGCGGTGACAGTCGTAAAAACCACTACAAATACCACGGTTCCGCAACAGCTGCACTTTCTTATGACGCTTGTGCTTTCTCTTACACTGACCAAATGCCCTTTCTTCACAATAACATCATCAAACTGGAAAAAACATCATTGCGCTTTTTTCGCTTTTCCCCTCTATTCCTCAGCTTTATTTACCTATTTATATATTTTTGCCCTCTTGAAATTGGAAGTGGTTTCATTCGTTCGCGTACCCAAAGTACAACATTTTATACGGACAGACGCTTTGTACTTTAGTTTAGTTAACTTTACTTTACTTTGTAGTCTGCGGTGTAGTTACAATTTTTCCCTTTTCTTCTTCTTATGGATTTATCCAATGGAAAATTTTCCCACTTTTTCTTTACAAAAGAAGCCAATAACCTGTAGAAGACATCCATTCGACATTTCCTGCCTCGTTTCCTTCTAATTTTTTCTCCTCCTTTCAAACGACGAAGGAAAAAGAGAAGAAAGGCAAACACCTACAGCCATTTAGTTTTTTTCGACTTGAGCAAATAACTTTGTGCATTATGGGCTCCGCTCTGCTCTGCCTTTGTCGTCTCCTTGAGTAGTTCTGGTTGGATTGGAAAGCATCCGTAATGCCTATTTATACTCCTGTTCCATCAAAAAAGAAAGCCAGAAGAGACGAGGGTGGGTGGGTAATTGAAGCTTAGGTTACAAGAGTGTGTACATTCGGTGGAACAATCTGCAATATACACCTACGAACGAGGCTTTTGCCAATGCCACAACTACAGCCTGCTTAAGACACAAGACTGATAAAAAGGAAAGTGAAAAAATATAAATGAGCTGAGCACTTTGTTCGTCCTTGTAGGTAAGTAGCTGCTGCCTGCTGTTGGTAAGAGTGGGAAGGCAAGTTAAGTTGAAAATGTGCGACGGAACAAATGTCTGGCTGGTGTGAGTAAAAAAACAAGTTTATCAGTAAGCCAGGCAGCTCGCTGCTGTGGCTGCAACTGTCGCTTTCACTTTTTTCTTCACCTTCTCTCGGGAAGCGGAGGGGGAAGCTTGTTTGTTGGCAATGTGGCAGTGAATGAGTAATAAATAGAAGATGGTTTTCTCTTCTTCCAATTCATGTAAACGACTGTATAGCTTATTCTCAGTTAGTGTGCACGAAGTGTAAGGGAAGGAGGATAAAACTGAAAATGGAGGAACATGAGCAATTTTCACCGTATGGGAAAATATTAAACAGTTCTACATTACGTGGCCCTGTCTTTTGTTCACACACAGTACTGGGATGTTTGAGATTGAGATGCAATGACTCACACTCACTCTGTACTACGACATTCCTCTCTAGGCTGTTTTTTATTTTCTTTTATTAAAACAAAAAAAGTTTTATGGAGGGGTTTGTACTCAAAACCATTTTCAATGAAGTTTGAACTTTCTCGGTTTTCAACAGCAATATAGGGTTGCAGAAACTGTGCCAGAGGAAAGTTCCAATCACAACGGGGAAACCTGAGACGTCTGAAAAACAAAATATTATTACAGTTGGTATAAAGTGGTTCAACAAAATCAGGCATGATGACATAATATTCCAGAATAGGTGGATTTCAAAGAAATTCCCGCATTTTTTGTTCAAAAAGAAGGTCACTCCCGACAAAGTTGGAATTGAGAAGTAAAAGTTGAAGGAAACCAGATATCATGGTCATGGTATGACAGTGGCAGCCTTTTCGGCATCAGAAAGTGGCCAGATCAAAATAAAACAGCAATGTTCGTACTTTGTAACTTTATGCAAGTTCTTGAAAAGTTTTGGCCTGTGTCCGCTTTTTGTAATGAAATAGAGTTGAAACCCCTCGCTTGTCGACTCACCAACTTGTTAACTTGCCTGAAAAGAACAAAATACACATTTTCCACAAAGCGCTCTAGAGCAACGTAAGTTTTATGAAGTCTCTTTCATCGTCTCACTGTGTCTAACCTCCACTTTATTTTGTACCTCTTCTAGAAGAAAATCTTTTCTTGTCACTCTGTGCAAGCCTTCGTAATGGTGAAAGTAAGTAGAGTCATTATTCTGCGGCACTCACATAACAACACCACATCACTAGACAAGACGATATGTGGGTGTGTGCAATGATGTCAGTTGTCGTTGCAGGCAGAGGAGAGGTAAGAATCGAACAGTGCAGGGGCTTGATGGGTATGGCTTACCTCATTCGAGGGTTATTTACTTACCATTTGAATGGAAGTGATTGCCCTGTCTTGAAAATTTGTCCCTTGGGAAAAATTTCCACCAAGCCAAATGGCACATTGTGCCTCCACCTATTCAGATCTAGTATAGTTTGGCGTTGGACAAATTTCAACCTACTCTTTTAAAAAGGACAGTATCACGCGGTTGTGGGACGAAAATGGTAATAGACATGAAGTTACATGATATAACAGTCATAACGACTTTCACTTGGTTGCCACTGCTGAAAAAGCCCTTTCTCGCAGGCAAACGACTTTTCATTACAAGCTGCGTTTTGTAAAGAGCTTCTTGGAAGTTTCCTTTTGCAGGTGGTACAAGTAAAAGATGCGCGGCTTTGGCTTGGCACTTTGGTATCATGCAGAGATTTCAAGGGGGTCACTTCTTCATGAGTCAGTACAATGCGTGTTGACGTCTTCTAGAATGCTCATCCTGAGATATGATACCTATTTCTTATTATTATGCCCCTGCATACTCTAAGGCATTATTATGGTAATTAAGAAGAATGTCTGTAAATGCTCGTCCTATCTGGAAACACAATCTCTCTACAAAGTGTTTCTGTGGAGTGCTATTATTACACTGTTTTCACAGAGGGTTGCGTGTTGCCTCTTCTGTCTGTGGAGATGGAGAATTGCTTTGAGCGACCAGCGACCTCCTCGTACACCTTCACAGCTTTGAGAAACACTCGTAAAATTTTGTGTTGATATTTTCAGTATGAGAAAGTGAAAGTTCTGGTTTCTTATTGTGAGTGTAGGAAATTATTATAGGCTTGTGGGATTGTTGCACAGTTATATAAAATAAAGTGGATGATGAGTAGAGAGATGGATAAACTAATGTGATATAATCCACAGAACCATTTTCTTGAGAAAAAATGTTTTTCGTATAACACAACTATTACAATTTATTATGCCATTCAGGACCCAAGTTTTTTGTAGAGTGTATCTAATATAAAATAATACCTTGTTCGCCCAGAGTGCGAACCTAGTAAGAGGGTTTTATGGGAAAATGACTATTGAAAATGATATAATGGTGACAATAATAGCGAGGAGATATCCTAATAATCTTGCTCGTAATCCGAAAGGAAAAAAGAGAAAAGAAAAGTGAATGTGGAGGACCTCCTCCTTTTTCTTCTCTCTTTTCACACTTAGTTATTATTATGTCTATTACCACATTATTGCTGTTCTGTGTGACATCCCAAGTAGATGCTCGTCCCGTTTCTCTTCTCATTCCTCCTTTTTTCTTTCTTCCAACTTTATGCAATGTTCCTCCATTATTTTTCTTTTCTCCTACCCTCCATCACTATCTTGATAATATGCTCATAAATATCTGCGAATGTGTGGAGAGCCTCTCCTCTGGTGTTATGTAGGTTGTAGTGTTGCATGAAGATGTTCTTTTCTCTCTCTGTCTGCGAGAAGTGCTGAACATTATTATTATTATTGCTATTATATAAAGTTCATTCATAATGGCCAAGTGTTGCGCACGAGTGTTGAGTTTCTTTGAATTTGGGATAGCACAGGCCAGACACAGAACGAGAGGGAACAGTATCAAAATTTATTTATTATGCCATACATTATGGAAAGGGAGAAAAGAAAAAGTGGAACTTGATGATGATGGCGGCGATTGTGTTATTCATTCTGTTTTATTTTTCCAACTTTTATAAGATAAAATTTGAACGGTTTGCTTTGCTTTGGCGTGTTTGTGTTGTGTTACACATTGGATTCTGCAGCTTGTTTTATTATTTTCCGTAAGGAGGAAATCGCTCGGTCGTGTATGAATGAATGAGACGAGGGACGGAGAGAAAGGGAAAACCTTTTTATTCTTAGTAGGTGTCTGACAATGACAATAAAATGCAAGGCATCAGTCACACCAAATTGCATTTTTATTATTATTACTATTCTGTGTGCACACAGTAATAAGATATTTATCTACGTGGGATATTGTATAAATCGGCGTGGGTGGCGAGGATGAAAATCAGACATGCATTTGTCGAGTTGCACACCATTACCACTCACACACATACTGTATAAATTTGTGTGTACAAAAGAAATATGTGACTCGTTTACGGAATTGCCGTCACCACTCGACACATTTTTCTTTTCCCAGAAATAGAAATTTTTTCCTCCTTCCTACATCACATCAGTTTTTTCCAGTGTAAGCAAGCAAAATGCCTTGGTGTGGACTCCGGACATGAAACAACTGACTGTTTCTTTGTTTGACAAATTTAATAGTGCGGAAATACTTGTTTTCATCAGGCCCGCACTTTTTTAGACACTTCCCGACTCTCGACTTTTTTATTTTCCTCGCTTTTTGACATGATAGCAGCAAATTTATAGCGCTAGTTTTTTGATGATTTTCTGAAAAATTACTTTTGAAAGTTATTTATGGAAAGTGGAGTGAAAGGTCTCATGCATCGTTTGCTTTTTCTTTGTGCTATTTTTAAAGGAGATGCTGGACCGACCGATTTGAGCATGAAGTCCAAGCCCTTGTTAACTCACAAGTTGAACGCCACGGAACTTGCGACGGTTCGCCAACTCATAACTGGCTACAGAGAATCTGCAGCATTCCTTCTGAGATCTGCCGACGAACTGGAACAACTTTTGATCCAACAGCAGTAGATTCTGAGAAGTCCGCAAGTGATGAAACTGATTGCGAAAAGCAAAAGAGGTCCGGTTTTCACTGGATTCCTGTATTTATCTTTACATAGTTCACAAGCACAAAGAAAGCATTGTTGTATAGAACGTGTGTACGTAAACGTTTGTCGCAAAAAAAAGTTAACTTAATACGAAAAACTACTAGCATTTCACGTTAAACGTTGAATTTCAAACTGCACTACATATTTTATAATTCACTTAAGATAATTTTCACTTTCGATTTTAAAGATTCTTATCGTCTATTTTAATGAAATTACATAAAGAATTAAAATGTAATTGTTGTTTGTATGGTACTATTTAACTCACATCACTTCTATTTATACTCACTTTTATTCATGTAAGTATCGCGCTTCATTAAATTACATTGTACAAGTTTGAAAAATTTGATTTTAGACGTTCATTTAATTTATCAATAAAACCTAATTTTAAGTGTGTAATATTTAATATTTAATTCTGTAAATGACATTGTCAATGCAGTGTCTATTTAAGAGTTTAGAAACTCAGCGCTCCATTTACTTCAGTTTCAATGCTTTATCGTGTTTTAAACGCAGGCTGATCTTCGTTCATGTATAATGTCTCACTAATTAACCCGATTTGTAAATAGTCAATGTAGTCCTTTATCGTGTGATTCTCAAATTGATTTTTATTTTGCTTTGTACACATTCATTTCTCATAATTCAGTGCTAAAATAATTTTAATCTCTCATTATATAAAATAAAAATGATGTATTAGAAATTAATTAAATTTAACTCCATAAAAACCCCTAAACTGTAAGTTAAATGAAACACAAAGTGTACAGTCGGTTAAGGGAACAGCAAGTTGACCAAAGATTTGAATTAAGAACAAACTTCATTTGAAGAAGGCATGAATTTGCATTAAGAGTAAAACTGTAGTGTAACCTATACTAATTAAGTTCGCGTTTAAAACGCATGTAGTTTATCATACTGCTTTTGTGCTTGAGATTAATTATTGCGTTAGTTAATTAATTACTGTTCTGATTTAATGATGTCAGCCAGTATAAATGTGAAAAGTGCTAAATGTAATGGTGTTCATGTTGATTTTTATAAACTCGCATTTTAAAGATTGTACTGGCTACTGGTCTGGAAACTGAGTCGAAGAATCTAGATATTTATTGTATTTTTTATTTTATTTTTCCGTTTATTTCAGCTTAACCTACGTAAACGTAACTTTAATCATGTAAATATTTCCTCTAAAATATACCGTTAAAATAAACTGCGCTGTGTACATAATGTAAAAATTATTAATACATTTACCAAAAATTAAAGGTACTTTGTATGTGTCCGAATTACCAGCCACAAGTTTCAACTTCTTTTTAATACAATTACAATCCTACAATTTTTCATTGAAACTAAAGTTTAGTTAATTTTAAAACTATAATAGTTAAAAGTAAGAAATTCAGATCTCACAGGAATGTATTTTCTTGACTCATCTTCATTCAGCAGCGATTTGAAACGTCCTGGGGAACATCCTTTAACCAAATGCACTTTACAACTAAACAATACACGAAGTCTTAACCTAGAGATTGTAACTTAGATTAAATTGGATAAAATAAATGTGAATTGAATTGAATTGTAACGCTTACAGAAATCGTCTGATGTATTATCATCAATCACTATCACATCTTCACAGTATTTGATTGTTGATGTGGGAAAAAAATTAACAGGACTTTTATTATTATTCTTGGAGTAAGAGTAAAAGTAAAACGGATGTAAAATTCATAGTTCTCATTATTCTGTAATCAACATACAAAAATTGATCAATCCTATTTACATAATTATTATATTAATTCAATGATACACGATACACAGTAGAAAATTAATCAGTGATGTACTCTGTACTGGTATGATCAGTGCTAACACAATCTACAAATACGATGTATTATATTAATGAACTTAAGGAATTATTAGAATAGTTTATTTTAAATTATAACCGGTACAAAGAAATAAAAAATAGTTTTTGTATTTGTATGTCTGCAAGCAACTATTCGGTTTCAAAACGTCGACAATATAGCTTATTTATTTCCGTAAAAAAATGTTAACGGTTAACATTGAAATTTAAGTACACTATTCATTAAATTGTGCCGGATAAGCCGAAGGGCAGAGGTAAATCTAAAGTTATCATCCACCTACATAAACAAGTTTTTCAAATTGTACCATAAGTCGATCAACATGGTACAATGCACTGTTTTAATACATACACACATTACTACATCGTCTGAATGTTTTATAAGTGACTGAATTTCTCTGTAGTCTATACAAAAATGTAAAATTTAAAAATCGGATCTTGATTATTAAAGTTATTGTCAATGTCAATTAATAAACGTAAGTTGGTATTCATCTGTCTTATAGCGTTTACCGTCTCTGTAAATACCTAACTTTACTACCTACAACAACCTACCTACCTTCATTATGGAACCATAAAATTGTAGATAGTTTACTTGAAACAAACAATTAGCTTCAGTGTTGTAGCAAAATGATTCAAATCATCAATTTATTCTTCATCGTGAACAGGTTTTAAACCTGAGTTGATTGTATTATATTATATATGTATATTATATTAAAGCGCATAAAATTAAATTAACACTAATTATCCCAATTCCATAATTAAATTCAGGTTGTAATTGTAAAACTAAAAAAATCTAGATGTTGTTATAAAAATCATATTAGCTTAAAAATTGCAAACCTATTTTGAATGTTATTCAAAACAAAACTACAAAGTTATACTTATTATACCTGCCGCTGCACTAAAAATATTATATTTAAATATCCATGTCTTAATGCATCGTAGTAGTCGTTAAAATGTGCAAATCAGTACATTATGCGTTTTTGGAAATAAACATTCACCAAAGATAACCTGCATTTTAATCTTGGTCTTTATTTTTCATTCATGCATTCATTTTCATGATTCGGGCCCTGTCACACTACACTAATCAAGTCAACAAAGAAAAAATAAATTCTGCTTCATAATAATCAAAACATTTTTCAAATAAATATTTATCATTGGATTTAGGAAGTTGGTTAGCAGAGGGATGTTTTTATTAATGACTGAAAGTTTTTCCTTTCAATTTATTTTACAGTGTACGTAACATCAACATCCACCTTATTTTGAACTTCTTTATATTGCACCATAATTTATCATGAATGAAAAAAAGTCATCAAATCATGTGCATGAATTCCATGTGTCATTATTTATTAGATCATGTGTAACGGATGACTAAAATATATTCAAGTTAACGTTTTGTTGTTACTCCCCTGTCGTCATACTAAAAGAGAAAGTCTGATGGAATCGAAGAGCTACTATTTTACTACGTACCGAACACTGTTCATGTGTCCACTTATTCTTTCATGCGCACACAGTAGTGGATGTATGTTCGAAACTAATTAGATTACATGCTTACATTCAAAGTTATCTCAGTCATGATTGATGTAATTCAATGAACCATTTGATTTTTGAACAGGCAGCAGCTAAAAACAGGTCGACAAAAAATGGCCTGCAAATCTTTTGGTAAGGTGAGCAAAGGAAGGACCAAAGAAAAATAGCAAAAAGGGACATGTCAAGTGGCAAGAGAGCATCATTGATGAAAAGAAATAATTTGATTGAGTAAAAAACGAGCTGTAATAATTTGAAGTAAATTGCTATAACATGATCTATAAGCTCTAAAAAGGGTAGATAAATTTTTTGACATTCTCTAAAATATACCGATTGGACATGGCAATTTTCATTCATTTCATTTGATAGAGTTTGGCCACACAATAAAAAAGAAAAGATTTAGTTGAATTGAATGCAATTGCAAATTGCAACGCAATGAGAAACAAATTAGTGATGTACGATTTGTGCCTTGTGACCCCGCCGTTTTTCATCATTCCTTAATTTACTACAAACGACTTCCTTTCCTTCCGTATTTTTGTTCGCCGATCCAAACACAAGTTATGTTAGTTAAGTGGCTGGCTTCACTTCATAAATAATCCTTCAGCTTATGCACCATTACACATTGCACTTCACTGGCTTTTTTGATCCGTTGTGTTGCCTCTTGGAGTTCAATAATCCGTGTCTGTGCTCCCTCTCTGCACCGATGTAACTTATGAGTCTA
This sequence comes from Cyphoderus albinus, assembly GCA_021029165.1. Taxonomy (NCBI): domain Eukaryota; kingdom Metazoa; phylum Arthropoda; class Collembola; order Entomobryomorpha; family Paronellidae; genus Cyphoderus; species Cyphoderus albinus. Next base: position 38,086 of record VYYJ01000141.1, on the reverse strand, counting down.
AAGTGTGCAGTGTAATGACAAAATGAAGGAAAAATTGCAACATAAAAATACTAATGATGTTTAATAAACGGTTTAAAAATTATGGTTGAGTTGCGTGTTCACTAGCTTTGGCAAAGTTCACGGTACTTTCTTTTCAATGCAGTGAGAAGATGAAGTAGGTAAAAATAAAATATTTCTCTTTTGCGGTTTTAGAGCTTTTAAATCAAATGTATTGTAATAATTGAGTATAGTAAGTTAAAGTTGAACTCTTTCTCTGCCCGGAGTAAAAATGTGACACCGGGCTTGCAGAACTGTTTATTTCATGGCAGCCAGAGGCACCTCTTCATCATAAAAATGTTTCTTCCTTCTACAGATCAGAGTAACAGAGCAAAGTTTCTTGTATAAAATACACCGCCCGCCAGCCACGGATTTTGGTATGAGAATCATTCATCTCTCTCTGTGTGTCAACTGAAATGTATTCAGGATTTTTTTGCTCAATTAGTAACCGATTTGATTTCTTGACGGTTTCTTTGATCAAATTCGTACGACCGCCATCGCCTCCGCGGTTATCTTTTAGACATTCAAACAAGATAGGAGACAGAAACTATTTCAGAGTAAACTGAATAACGCATGTAGAAGTGTCATCATTTTAGTAGAATGTCTATAATGTTGAGATTTAAAATTCGGTACAAAGGAGGACAACAGGACGCAGGACGAGGTACAAACTGCGCATCCAAATTGTGACATGAATACGAGATTGAAATCATATTTCACAAACGGAAAATTTAGTTGGAGGAATTATTAATATAAAAGTAGATTACACAAGAACTTCCATCATTATTTATTATTGATGCATAAAATAAACCATAGTCTTCATAAGCAGCTCTATGTTGTTAATAGTGTGCCATTGACCTTTTCGTTCCGTGAAGTCATTGATGGAGATCAATGATTTTTCTGAACGGAACAAACGAACGAACGCCATCCGTTATATAATCATATTATTTATTCCCATAGACAAGCGAATTATTTTTATATAAGGATGATGATTATTATGATAATACAAGATGCAAATAGTGCTTTTATACTATTATACTTTTATACTAGAGTTTAGTGTTCCGCTTTAAACCAAAACCAAACTTCATAAGAAGCCTCCCCTATATTATAGTAAAATTGAGTAGGCAGCTGTATTAACTTAAGCATCGGGTATGGCATGATCTGTTAAGTTAAAATCTTTCAATGATATCTTTATTATAATGGAAAAAGCGAGGCATGACTCAGTCTGAAAGACCCCTGTGAATTCCCATCAATGTGCGAAAGGTTTTGCTTTGCTTGAGCAAGCGTGCGTGCGTGCCATTCTTGTTTGCATTTTTACCACGCTTCCTCTCCATCTTCTGTCATTGTTGCAGAGTTTCTATCTACCAGAGTTTATAGTTTGAATAGAAAAAGAATTGAAATTGATTAAAGGGCGAAATGCATTTCCGATGGGTTTCCTGTGAAAGGAAAGAATTGAGAAAATGACGAGATTCAGATTGAGACATTCGGGAAGAAATACTTCAAAATTTAATTGGGCCGTCAATTTCCACGTAAAGTAATTCTCTGATATGGAATAAGTAAATAAATTATGTTATTGGGAAATAATTTATCTTCCGTTCTCACAGGTGGTGGTGACGCTGATGGAATGGGGAAGAGTAAACCAAATAAACAATGAGATTCTGTTGCACGTTTTAGCCATTTTTGCAAAAGGCAGTGAAAACTAAAACAAAGCAAGAACACAGAAGAAAACGGCAAAAGATAATTAATGGATTTTTGGTGGATGATGGCAAGTTGTCGAATGTCGATGGAGTCATTCAATTGAGCAAGAAAGTGCTTAATGAAGTCATTTTAAAGTTTATATGCATATATTTATCATAAAGAGAATTTCAAATGAAATGAAAGCATCATAAACCAATACGCACAATTTTTGCTGACTTAAAGTGTGCATGCATAAATAATAGTTTTCTGTGGTCAATGACTTGAAATTCATGTCAATCGATCAAAATCCGAAGGATTTCTTTTGCATTGAATGCCATTGAAATCAGCGTCACTTCATAGAAATGATTAGAACAAAGGACAAAACGAGTATGCAGCTGAACGTGTGTGAATAAGTCACTTATGTTAATAATGTCCAAAGTTACGAGTTTTTTTTTAGGATAGTCGCCAATCAAACACCCAAGTCACCTTTGAAGACACTATAATTGTGTAATTTGCATAGAATATTATTTGATGTTCAATGTAGATTTATGAAATTTATTAGCCCATTATTTAATAACGTCGGTCTGAATATTTTTTGCCAGTTCTGGTTCATTTGTAATTTAAAATTTAATGTACAGTTCAGGAAAATAGGCAATAATCAAATCTCAAAATTAATACTAATAAATAAATAAGCAAAAAGTTAATATGAATATTTTTAGCAGATTAATAAACATGCCTAGTCAATAAAAGTTGCTTTTGCATATTTATAAGTTCCTATGCAAAAAAGTTGTTTCACCTGATCGAAAAAACTTGTACTGAACCATGTTTTCACTTACTTAAATACCTTTGTGGATTTGAACTTTTTTCCGGATTGTTTATTTTATTAAATAAGCTAAGACACGTCGTAATCATTCGAGGGAATTTTGCATTGTGCATTGCGCACCGCTGAGTTTTTATTAGGGAAGGGTAACCAAATTGAATTGAATAAAAGAGTTTTTTATTTTATTTTAATACTGAATGGAACATTAATATTTTTGTGCAAGCAGAAAAGCTTTATATTATTCAAGTGATTGAGCGAACACGTCTCACGAAGTTGAGTTTGCGTTGAGTGAAGCACGGAGCTATGTTTTATCACATTATCAAGATTATGACACCATTAAAATAGTAAAACGTGATCATTTTCAGCGGTAGTGCATCTTTTCGCCAAATATTACTTTTATATTGTTTTATTATTTTTTCTTTTGCAAATGCATTGATTATTGTCCATTCCCTCCCCACTTCACTTTACTTCGTGGAGTTGGTTTTATGCATACAGAACAGACCAGGTTCAACAAAGCCGCGTCCTCTGCCATAAAAGCACACACTGAGCTTTATTACTTTTCTTCGTCTAGATTCACCTGTTGCATTCTATTCTTTTGTGGCGAAGTAGAACCCCTGGAGGGAACTCATCCTGCCATTCCCGTTTTCTATTTACTGCCACTTCCTCACTGCACAGCAGCAGTAGCGATGTAAATGTAAAGCAGTGACTTGTGAAAAAGTCTTTCTTCTCTGCTGCAACCATTTTCACATCGACATCCCCATTTTCAATTTTTTGTGCTAAAAACTTGGATAAGTGATTGGTGAATCACTTCACTTCATTGCTTTGCCTCGCTTACATCATTATTACTTCACCGGTAACATATTCATTTCCGTGTCTCCATTGTTCCGTCCCACGTTTTCATCATAGAGGAACATTCAGATTAAAAACGATGATGAGGAGGACATAAAAATACGGGAAGGACAATTGAAGTGGGGCTGGGAGCGGAGATGATGCTGAACTGATGATCTATAATGCAGATCATAAAAATTGTTTATGTTTACCTGCCTACTTCCATTTTCACATAATGGGAAAATGGGAAGAGCTACATTATGCAATGCAAAGAGTTAAAGTAAATCCTTAATAATAAAAGGATTACGCCTCCATTTAATACAACAGGTTTGAACAATATGCATTTTTTTCGCTGTGAAAGTATTTTTTGAAGGCGAGGAGTTGGAAGACACCAGAATAATAATCCTAGTGCACTGCCAGGTGATCATCACGATGATCATCTTCATATTTTCAATGGTGTGGAATCCACCAGTCGATTCGATTGTCAGAGTAAAAGAAAGGAAAACGAGAAAGGAAAGACACGAAAAAATCTATAGTTGTTTGTTGTGAATTGTGTGAGGCGGTCTTGCACAAGAAAAAATTGACATTTTTCCCTTTCTGGTTCCATTGAACTTTTGTCTCGTAACAGTCATTAAAAACTTGATTTCGCATTGTAACGCACACACAACGAGCCAAACTCATAATGCTGCTTTCAATCTCCTCTTCCCGAAAGAAAAAACTCAATAAAGTAAAGTAGGAAAAGTGAAGTGCAGGTAAGTTAAATCGTCGTTTTCGTGTTTCGATGGGTTATGCAAACCTTAGTTTGAATGCGCATCAACATAAGCAAGGGTAATAATGAAATCGAAAGGAAAATGAAGTAAAACGGGAAATTACAGTTAAAGAGCCATTGCTCATATATGATGAAGTTGCAAGGTAATGTTAATGTAATGGCGGTAGTGAAACTCATTATCGACATTTTGAGCACTCATCAAACATTAATATCCCTTATCGTCATCCTCGTTGTATGCTTCGGAAAGATTTTTTGAGAATGAAAAGGCCTTGCAAAAAGCTAATCATGCAAAAAATAAGAAGCTGCTGGCTGGTTTGGTATTGGCACTGTGACAATCCGATCATGCATAATAATAACATTGGATCAGTGCTTTAATACCGTTTATTGTGGTTTCTTACTTTAGTAACATCCCTGACGGAAAATATCAGTGAAAAACAACCTCCTAAAATGTAAAGAAAGAGTCTTTGAACTTTCTGGAGGGTCGCATCATTCACCCCGAACAACCGAACGTCTTTAAACTTAACGTTTATTTATGACAAAAGCAAAGAAAGAAAATGCACATTGGAGATGGAGAGAGAATTTTAATGAAAGGCAGGAAAAAGATTTTTTTAATGAAGGCAAGAATTCCTTAAAAGTTATGACCGCGTGTCCAAAAATCGCATAAACAAATAAAGTATACAGGAGAAAAATTTCGGTTTTCATTCCTTTTCTAATTAATAATGAAAAAGCTGAAAAAGAAAAGGTAGAATAAAAAGATGAGTCTTAACTTTATTGTAAGGGCGAATAGCGAATATTAAAATTTGTTCGTTTGCAACAAAGTTGTGAATGGCGAAAGGAGATTCTATATCGGTTGTGTTGTACTATTTAATTTGATATGTGATCATCTAATCTACAACGGTCGTTATCACCCATTCAGCACTAGCTTCGCAATAAAATGTAAGTTTATACTGTTACTTTGAATCACATTGAAAACATTAAAAAGTGGTACCTCGTGTTGTGACTCATCGTAGTAATGCAATCATAAAATCAAGTTGCATTGCAAGGTGAAAGAAGGAATCATCGGGTTAAAGTTTTAAATATCCTGTTTATTTGCCTGGGTACATAAATAATTAGCACCGTAGGATGTAATCTGTAGAAGTACATGCATTAAACACATTTTACCAGATGCAAATCTTCAGAAGCGAAAAAATACTTTTCCGTGTCAAATATTCACAGGTATTTTGGTTCATTATAGAAAAAATGTTCAAGTAACAAGAACAACGTAGAACAAGCAGCGTGTGAGCAAAGAGATAAGATTTACACACCCAACGAAAACCAATCCTGTAAAGCTACAAAACTGAGATGACGGCGATACTAATGCTTGATTCGTACATACGTCATCATGTTTATAAAAAAGTGATTCCTTCGATGTGAATAATTAAAATATGATAATGGGATTCATGCGTAAAAGACGGACATACTGTAATGTTACAAATGTTTTCTTAAAGAGTGGCCATTATAATATTATAAAATAAAATGTAGCAAATTGAACTGAAGTGAACTCAGGTCGGTTAATAAAAACAATGGCTTATCAAATTACAACCGAGTCCGTTAATTCATTCGTATAAATTGTATTTTGGGAATAAATCGCGAGTACACGACTGATCCCTCTTTCTTTAACCAGAGAGCTATCATTGACCTGAAAAACCAGAGAACTATATCAAGGTGCTACAAACTTCACCCTGTATAGTAATCAAACGGCATACCAATGACCAAAGTGAGAACGTATTTTGGTATGTAATGTAAAGCAATATCGTGCGGTCAGTAAAAATTTGTAAGAGGAAAATTTCTTTCCTATTCTCAGTGCACTTTGTCAGTATAGCGGAGCAGCATTCTTTCTTGTGGTTAAATAGGTTGGGCGGTTGGACTCAGCCGGGCCTGTGTCATGGTGTGTCATAAATAAATTTAATGTTCACAAATAAGTGAAACGAAAGCTAGAAAAAATGAAATTAAATATAAATTTATCCTCTTTATGTCTAACTAAATGCCTCCATATTCGGCTCGGCTGCCTGCAGAAGGGACGATGAGTTCACAATTTATTTTTTCTAAACACGCGCTTCGTGAAATAAAAAGAGCACAATATTGTATTGCAGTGTATCGTTAACTTCTGTGCGCTAACTACTGTGAGACTCGAGATGAGTGATGATGACGAGATTAAGTATTATAATTAAGAAGGAACCTCTAAACTTCTGAATATCCTCTTAAGTACCATCTGCAAGCCTCTGGCTAATATTCTGGTTATTATTGGCGTGATGCTGCCAAAAATGCTTGAGACTTATGATTACCGACTAAATGAAAATGGCAAAGTTTCTCTTTCAACACGGGGTCGGTCGTCGGTGACTGAAGTGCATAAATAAAACTCAGCTTCGTCATGTCCGCCCTTGTGCATTTTAATCAATTTAATCATGTTAATGTTAAAATATAACTTTGGAGAATTATAAGCAACCTGGTTATTAATAACCAAAATCTTGTGCCTGAAATTTGTACAACAATCATAATAAGACATGAGAGAACTCAATTAAACTTTTTGTATGGCGAGTCCATTTAACTGTTTAAATGAAAACATCAGTTGACAAATTCGAACCTTTTAGTCTCGTTCATCCATGAAAATAACAGTCGCGAAAATCAGAAAGTGTAAACATTTAAGTTATTCTGAGTCAGTTCAATTCTCAGAAACAAAGGGCAGGTAACAGTAAACATAAGAGTTTATTTGTTCAGAGATTCTATTTCCAAATTCGATTTTTTATGAGAATTGGTACTGCTTTCTTTGTTAGTATTGCTGAAATTTAATGAGCTTCAAAGATTTTGGTACCACCCAGTCTGTCCTCGAAGAAATATCGCATCGATAACCGGCAGGAGCAGGTACGAAAAAATTGATTGATATTTTTTATTAATAATAAAATAAAATAACAACGTTATTATTTTTGCTGCAGCCGAAGTCAATTTATATAGCAGATCACTTTTTATTCTTTAATTTCCTGGTAATTTATGAAGAAGAAAATTGAATTAGTGACAATTATTTTTTAAAGAAAAATATCTTCCTTGTGTGAAGGCGGCGAGAATAAAAAAATGATTTACCGCTGCAGTCATCATATTTTAAAATTATTAAAAATGAATGAAGTCACAGTTACTTCTTTAGTTTGGCGAACCCTGGTTAAATAGAGAGGTCTTCTTGTTTGAGTGACCCAATAAAATATTTAGGTATTCATTCATCCGCCTCTTAAAATTTAATTTGCACAAAACTTCAAAAATTCTGCGTGGCATGACATAATAATACTTACTTATCATTATTGTTCGTTATGCAAATTTGAACGATAAAATACATGCAACCCTCAGCTCGCGTGGTGCTGATCAGATATGCTTTGTGCTATGCTTTGTTCTGGTTTCAATAAATCATGCAATTCTTTCGCTGCATAGGTAAAATTACTACTCACTAACTAATCATATTAAACTTTTGCACATTATATTATAAATAAAGCGTTCAAAATTTACAAACTTTTTACAGGAGAGGTGTTTCTACAAACATTTTTTAGGCTTTCCTTAAAGAGAAGTGTGGCCAATGCAGATTAGATGGGCTCGTGACGAGTACATTTTTGCTTTCTTGACGTAACGGAATTATACAATGCACCTCTCTCTTACTACTAATAATAGATCAGACTTCAGTTGCCGTTTTTATAAGGCCCGGTTAGAAATGGGATTTACTTAATAAATAAATAAAATGGGCTACGGGATCCATATAATGAGAATTGATCCTTCACCTCGACTTTATTATCATTATCATTTCATTATACACTCAACTCGACTCTGGCATTTGCCATTTCATTTCCCTTGAAGGTTTGATCTACATCTCCAATTCACTGAGGAATCAAAGAGAATAAAGGAAACCGTGCAGATTGTGTGTTTTGTTTATTACATGATTTGGCTCACTTCATGTCATTATTATAACGTTGCTGAACGTGGGTGATTGACTGACACGTTGGCTTTTTCGGACGCTTCAAAAGAGAAGGTTAGTTAGTTACTTTAGGAGTTAATCAAACTGGTGCAATCTCTGAAGGGGAAGAGTGGAACTCATCCAATTCCATATTTAAATCATGTGTTATGTCAGACATTTTATTGTATAATTGTAAAACACACATGTTCATTATTATTACGTGATGTGATGTGTGAGTGTGTACATTGGGCATTATTAGGCATGATTAGATGCGATGCTCAAGATCACCTTGTCAGTTGAACTTGTAGAGATGAACTGTCAACAATCCCAATTGCCAAATGAGAAAAATGTTGGATTAAAATTATTGTTTTGATAGCCAACTTATAATATTCACTATACATTTCTTATTACAAACTAATCAGTCTGTTCTTCACTTTTTTTACATTACTCTCATTACTGATGTGACCTTATATAAATATCATCATCACACCATTTACATTACTGCCCACATGGATGTGTTAGTGCATTGTTTAGTTTAGAAAATGATAAGGTTCAATTCTGATCTCAACTCCATTTAATTCATCACATTACAACGTGCTTTTTAAAACAATTTCCCCTTCTGTCAGCCAGCCATCTATCTGCATGACATTGTTATAATAGTAAATCCTTCCATCAAAAATAAAAATGGTTAATGGAAGATTAAGCACATGGTTAGCTGTGGCAAGATTTGCGTTCCATTTTGTGCGTACAATCTCCAATTTTAATGAACGCGTAATAAAAGGTAATTTAGAACGCAATATTTGCGTAGTGCGAATTATTGCATGGCCCCAGTGATTGTAAGGTTTAAAGCGTTGGTCCGTTTTTCTATGAATGTGATGCGATGTGATGAAAGATAATGAAAATGATAGAAAGGGTTAAATGTCAAAAGCTATGAAAATGAAATTAGTGCCACTCCTCCTTCGGGGGTGCAATGCAAAAATGCAGTGCACGCATGCACGTAGAAAGAGATTAGGACTAAAATTAGTCATGAATGGTTCGCCATCATCATTTTATCATTTGCCACGATCTAAAGCTTCGCTGGGGCTGTCTATTTCATTCTACTCTGTCATTGATCCTCTTGTTGTGATTTCGCGCGTCTCATTTTCTTCACCCACATCATAAGCATAAAACTGTAATTAAATTTTCATGCACTTTTTGTAAATGCTGGGGTCCACGCAATGACAAATTCAATTTGCATTCTTCTGAAGATTTATTTTTAAAAAACATGTTCGGCCATGCTGGCGGTTGCTTGCTTATACTTTAGCCAGTCAGCGAGCGCTATCAAAAACTCATCAAGTTTCATTAGTGCTCATTTACAAAATGTTTTTCACACGTTTATGCTTTGCGCAAGAATAAAAGGGTTAATCATATTTGATAATGTTTTCAAACTTGTCTTGCATAAAATTGCTCATATTTAATAGTAGTTTTTTGTTTTATTACCCGTTACTGTACTTACAAGAAAGTAACCCGCTCATTCATTTCTCTTTTGCTACGCCAAGCCGTAAATGAGCCTTGAGTCGTTAAACGAAATTGCTGCTATTTTACAAAGTGAAGTGAAATGAAGTGACGCAATGCACAATGTAATTTTCCTTTTCTTAATGTATTCCGATTATTCTGGTATAATTTCAGTTTTTACGCAACTATAACTGGACAGAAAATTGACCATTTCATAAGATGAGTAATGAAACAATGCACAATGCAATCGTATCACTTTCATTTTTCCGAAAGTGCTACGGTATATTTTATTGGGGTTGCTGAGAAGGAAGAATGACGTCTTCAACGCAGGTATCAATAACCTGTTGAAACCATATTTTCTGCATTACACGCTTTCATTCAGGTTTCAATTCTGGTCTTTGAGGAGCCTTTACGATGTCATTTTTATAAGCACCCCCAGTCGACATCATCGTTAAGTAAGCCGCTTGTCTTCCTACTTCGACACTTTTCCAATCATAAAACTAACTTTCAGATAATTTCGAACTCTCTGTTGACTTGAATGCTCATAATCAATGCCTATTTTTAATGCTTTCCCGACTTAGTTAATTGGACACGTTAAATGCTTACTCCATCACCAATATTACGTATTGTGTTTTCAGCATCAATCTGTCAAACTTTAAATAATCTCTGATTCTTTTCAAAATCATAGCCGTGAATCCGTGCCTACATTTGCAGTTCATTTATAGCCGTATTATCGTGATGCCGTTGTTGATAAAGGGGAGGCAGCAGTGAAGAACGAATAGTTAACGTAACGCTTTCGGTTCCTTTGAAATTAGTGTAGTCCATCATCCTCGTCATTCACAAAGTCAACGAATTTGTTACCTTTAATATTGGCGTGATGAACTCGTGTATTCAATTTTTGTATAAAAAATGACAAAAAAGTTTTTTCTTTGGTTCAAAAATGCTACTCCGCCCTAATTGCTTTCTTTAAAAGAGAATCGATGAATTACGTTAAAATACAAAAGACAGGGTCTATTTTGTTTAAATTGAAAACATGTTGTTTTATGTTTGCACTTTTTATTAGTTTTTACACTTCTTGATTCAGTTAACTGTTGTTTACTACTGTTGGTTACAAAGAGTTCGTGAATGAGCGATTACGTGGCTTGCTAACTATTAACTCTCAATAAGTTCCCTAAGCTCTCTGGGTCTATGCTATGCCCCATCAGTTCAAACTTCAAAACGTCACGTTACGTCAAACATAGCTGTTCACAATGTGAAGCGTTTACATACACTTACCCTGGCATGTACATACATATTACATACGTAGGGCATGGCTTACACAAAAGATAATTACTTATCTGAAAATTTGGCATTTAGTATTACTTCCGTTCCAACGCATTATTGCAAGGACTTGTCTTTACACTGTATCTCTTTTAGTCTACTTTTTTCTAGATAACGCAACAATCCTTGTTAATAGTCAAGTTTGAGGATTTCCGTAAGTAAAGGCTGATTCTGCTTTGGAGTCAGAATCTAGCCCTATTTCGTCACACTTGTCTATGTAAATTGTAGATGTTTTAATACATTGTATGCCTTAACTAGTCTCGTCACACAACCCTACTCTTTAAACAGTGAAAATAAACAGTTACATTGGCTCCGCTGCTGATTTAAATGTCGCTTCCGCTCAGTGCAGACGGTCGTTCTAGATGAAATTAGCATACGAATAGAAGAATAGCTTTTATAATGTTGTCAGATTTTTGGTCCAATATTATTATTATTATCATTTTATCATTATTATTTGTACTTACAGTGGTTATAAAAATGCAGATTGTGATTATTACAGAGGTAATGGCTACGCGCGACTGCCTCAACTATTGCTCTGCGTAACGCACTGTCAATCACTCATGTAGAGAAAGAGAAGCGGGCTGAGGCTGAACTGAACAATTTGATTTTTCAAATGGAAAAATTCAATTTTCTTATTGTTTGCTGTGAAAAATGATGCTTTGTGCACTCTTATCAACAAATTTGGGCATTCTAAACGGTGCATTTAGTTTAGTAATTTACCAATCATTTTATAATTTGTATTTTAATACAATGGAATAGCCAAACGCTGAAATCTTCTAATTCATCAATTTTTGAGTGTAACTAACTGAGCGTAAAATTCTCAGGAAAAAATGTGATAAATTGCTACAAAGATTTCATAGGGCTGTAACTTCCATGCCATTACAGATGATGGATGTAAGTATGAAGTATGAAACTAATTGTATCCGTGCACTTTTAGTTAAGTTTATTAATTTTATAACATTAGCGTTGTTATCTTATCTCAGGTTATCTAGTGCGTCAGTATAACAGAAAGAACATTACAGTTACACTTTTTATTGCTTGATTTTCTTTCTATTTGAAAGAGCAAATACAAAGTATTGAAAATAATAATTAATTTACAAATTGGGACGAACCAAACAGATTTTGTAATGAGCCAGAAAATAAATATGTACCTATAATACATGCAATGATCAAGATCAAAAATTAATTTCTTTAATCATTATTTCATAGACACGTTTTGCGACTAAAGGTTTCATTGCTATTCTTTTGTTCATTCAGTTTTTTGGGACTGCCTCACTGCCTATCATTAATTAATTTAAATTGCAATCCTGTCTGATAAAAGCACAGCACATGGCCATTGTTCTGTGTTCTAGCCAAATTCTCGTAATTTCCGTGCAATTTAGATAGTCAACCAACATGTGTATTATATAAATGCCAAGATATGTAATTAGTTAATAGAACACTAATCAACATTCGGAAGTGGAAGGGTATCGCATGACATACCAAATGAACAAGACAGAGGCAGAGATGACAAGGCAAAATACTTTGTTGCACTGATTAACTAAAATAAGCTTATCTTTCTTCGTCGTAACATTTAACTTAGCCAACCATTACAGAAGTTGTATGTTTTCTATTTGGCATCCTGAGCCTTGGACCAGAGCCTCATTACAACTTCCAATTGTCATTTGCGTAAAATCTGGGAGAGAAGTAGGATGTAAATGTTTCATATTTATGTGATTTGTAGGTAGTCTCTTCTAAAACTGAAGTTCTATTGTAACCTTAAATGCACATTATTTTACTTCGTCAGACCTCACTACAACTCTATTCTTGCAACGTCTAGATAATAGATTTGTTTTCTTTATCATTTACCTACAGCGAGTATTGGCTATAAGTTGAAGGGATGCAGCATTTTAATTTTGTGATCAGTTAACCAGTTTCGGCTGTTTATCAAGTATCAATGATGAAATGCAGTCTCTGCACTCCTCCCTCAAAAGTTATCATGGTTATGCAACTTCCCATCATTTCCTTTCCGTTCAACTGACTGACTTTCTGAACTGAGTACTGACTGCAGCAAAAGCAATGAATGAATGGATTTTGTATCAAATAGTTATCAACTTCCTCTCTTTCCCTTTGAAAACTATCTGTCCCCCGACCTATGCTTGCAAGTGTGATACACATGCTGAGCTGCGTACTCAAACGAAGTAATAATCTGAAGATAAGTAGGTTTATGTGTGCACAACCGACATTCAATGTGTCGTTTTACAGTCAAAGGGTATTGTCTTACAAGAGTTTTATGGTTCATAATGGGCAATCAATATTTGTTCAGAGGATATTATGTTGCACGTTCACAGAAGACGAAGAACGTGTCTATAGATGTTGCCCATATTTTATTCTAAATTCCTTGTCCTTCTCCTCCTATCTGTCAAGTGAATCAGCTGAAAAGGAAATACTGGATCTTTTTTGTTTTACAATAACATGACATAAGTAGATTTCTAAGGAAAAATAATAATTTTCAAGAAATACAATGGTTTTTATGTTCTTTCGGTATGCATCACTGCACTGTCCACTACGCGTCATTATTTCACTTCATCCCTTTGATTGTAGTGAAGAGCAAAAAATTATAGCCACGACACGGTATATGACATGCAAAAGCAAGAATAACAGCGTTAATTTTTTTGCACAACAATGGAAAATGTTATGTGGGTCAATCTAGAAATTCACACCGTCATCTTCATCTAAGCGTTACATTGTTGCATTCCTTTAATTCCTATTATTATCACCACTGCTGTGCATGTAAAGCATGTTGAAGGAATATGCATATATTTTGCAGTTTTAAAATCCATTAAAATCATTATTTTTATAACATTATATAACTAATGTGTAAAACAATAAGCCAAACTTGACGTTGAGCCTACCGTAAGCTGTAGCTGTGAAACTTTGTGTAGGTTTAGCAGGCACATGCGAGGAAACGGAAAACCCTCATTATTAAAGAGGGAACTTGAGAGAAAAAAAATCATTTCACGATGATTAACTTTAGCTTACTTTTGCAGTTGGATTCTTTGGCTAGTTTTACCCTGCAATTGACACACTTTATTTTATAAGCAATTTATTTTATAGCAATAACGTAATGTGACAAGGCGGCGCGAGAAGGCTACTGCTCCTGTTTAACTCTCCACATTTTTTCTTTTCTCTTCATCATTCCAATTAGCAAAGACTTGATTGAATTTTTGTAATTTATTTTTTTCTTACTTATAGAAAGATTATGATTAATATTAATGGGTTTTGTAATAAATTGTTATTGGGAGGAATCAATTGTTGTTGTCGTTGTAGGGTGATATGATTTTGATTGGGAAAAGATGGGACGAGAATTGATTCTTTCCTTCTTTATATGAATAAGAGCAATTCAGAGCCTTCGGCAAAGTCTACCTTTTTATTTTTATTATTACTTTGTCGAATGTATGCAATCTTATCTGATTGTTAGCGTGGATCTAAAAGGAAGAATTAATTATGGCACGCTTCTTTAATAATCAGCTTTAATTTCTTTTCCCATTTGATTAAATGATTATTACATTATAATACTCTTACCATACCTCATTGTCACAAAACAAAGTTAGGTTAAGTTGCAGCTGCAGCTTGGGTGGGACTGTTCGACTGTCCTAATGAAATAATTCGATTCATGCATTGATGTAATTGACACACAAGCGATGGGATGGATTGTAATTGCTACTTAAATGTACAAGATTGGTACATCGTGGTACTCTCAGGTGACCTCCCTCTAGGTTCTACTCCGCGTGATTATGAAACTCAACTTTTGGTTTTGTCCAAATACGCTCGGCATTCTTAGATAACTACCTTTTAGCTTAGGAGATTGAATTTAATCTGTTTTATGATCCCGCATCGGCCACCAATTATTTTTTTATACTTTTTTTTAAATGAAATTGAAAGGATTGGCTTGTTCTTTTAATTTAACTTTTCTGCATATTTAATTTTAATCCGTCAGTTTATTAAAAGGGAAACTTCATGAAAGTTCCAAAAACGTGGACAATCATTTTCATTGTTTTTATAACCTAGAGAATGTTTTAAGACAATGATAATCAAAGAACTAGGGAGACCACCGCCGTAGCCCGATAAGCTGCCACATGCATCGCTGCATGATGAGTAAAACATTCTTGAAACGAAGAGTGGACTTGTTGAGAGTTGAGAGCCAAGTTTCATGAACAAGGTAAAGCTATCATTAAGCAATCTTTTGATTATTGATATCCGTCATGCACTCTCCTTTTTCGGTCTCCTCATCACACTCGAGTTGATTTTAGCCTGTCTGACAAATAAACAATAACGGACATTTAATGATTTCACTGGTGATGGTCGTGATGCGGCCCAATGCTTAATATAAGGTACCTTACCGAGTTCAAACGAACTGTTTCGTTGCTTCACTAAAAGGCGTTGTTGTTAGTAGATCTGCTTATTGCTTATTTAAGATCGAATCTTGACAGGTAATGCGTACCACCAAAAACCGTAATGATTGTTTGCCTGTTAATCTTACTTAACAAAGTTGTTACTACTTGGTGGCTTCCCGTTCCCTTCTGTCCTGTCTCAAGTTAACAATGCAATCCCAGTACAATTACAATGTCAATTTCTGTAAATTGGCACATTAAAGCGAAGAAATGAAATGAGTGTAACAATTCAATTCGGCGTAACTTAAAATTTAATCGACATAACGAACTGTCAGGCAGACAGGTTTGACATGACACTGACAGAGGGATGTGGACTACCTGGTGGTGGACAGAGGAAAGGCAAAGCGTTGATATCCTCCAACTAAGGATGCGTTTACGTTCCTATTTATGTAACCTCATAAATATTTTATTCAAGTGTGAAAGCTCACTTTGATTTGCAAACTTACGGTACAAATTATAACCGACATATTTAAATATAAATTCAATATAAAAAGCCGACATTGATAATGGCTGCAGTTTAAAGACAATTTGCCTACATCCAAGAAAATATTACAATTACAACTGAATGGGCATGAATGAACTATTTATATTTTTGTAGTTGGGCCAAAAGTATGCATAAATTCATGCCCCAGACATCAATAATACATTAAAACGATCGCAGTAAATTGTTGAAGGGTAATTGAAGTGACATGGCATTACACAGTGTTTGCAGCGTCATCGTCGTCATCCCCGTTGAGTTTACCACTGGGTATCATTATTCTTACATTATCCAACACCCCTCTTAATGTCTAAACTAAAAATAATATTAATCATCACGCTATTATGTACAATATAATCGCTTTTGTTTTTCATACATCTTTAGCAAATTGGTGCTTGCTCGAGTGAGTATTTTTGTATCATTGTTTTGCACATTATTACATTAGCGAAGAGAACTACAGGAGAGTGCCGACGGATGAAATGAAGGGACTTGTGACTAATGATAAGTCTTTCTGTTCTTCTCGTCTCCTCTCCTCCATAAAATAATGGGATTGCAATTTGAGCATGAATTGACTCACCACTAACTCGCAAATTGCTTTTACAAATGTATTATTATCCTTTTGGTTAAATGCCTACTTTTCCATTTCAACTCACCTAATGATTCGTTTTGAGACCTGCAATTAGCAGCAGCATGACACAACTACATATTGGTATATCAATCATCATCCGTCGTTATTATTATTATTATGAGACACTTTAACATTGTTTCCAATATTTTGCTTTAATCCATATAACAACGCTATAATTATATGATTATGCATGGCGCGCGGCGCGTACCAATAATCGACAATTCTCGAGTAAAAACAAAAAGCGTTATTTATATTTTTAATTTTTTTCTTTAGCTATAATTTACTGGTGCATTACCAATTTTTCATGGCCTTGTAGACTATAGCCTTTAGAGTTGCTCGAGTTTCGTTATTTACTGCAAATTGTAACAAGAGAACAGGTCACTTTGCCGTGTGCGTGCACCTATTGATTGAATGGTAGGATGGGCAATAGAAATCAAAGTGATGTTGTTGGTTTGTACCCTTAGCCTTAAGAATGTGTCGTCTCGTCGCGTTTATTTATTCCTGTAAGACAATAAATTTTTGAACTAAAAAATAACAATGATCAATAATACTATTATTGCCTTCTTCGAGAATTGTTCAATTTCAATTGTTCATTGATTCTCAGGTAGTGTAGTGTACTTAGAGCTTTGAAATGGTTACGTACATACACTATAAAAACCACCGAAGAAGTGTGTGTGTGTGTGCAACAATGTGTCATTGCATGTCAATTATGAGTGGAGTGGAGTTAAAGGGAGGCACTGTATTGCTTCGCATGGGTGGCGGTGGCATGTGTGACATTTAAAAAATTACATCATTTCATGCTACCGATGAGCGTTTGTTCTAGAATCTTTTTACCTATTTATTTACAATAAGACTGTCTGCCACCACTACCAAGACATTTTTGCATGGTGGATTGAATGAATCGGCATATTTTTTCAGGTTAAGGATACCACGGTCATTGGTTACGAAATTGAGTGTTTTGTAACCACATGGTGAACATCATGTTCACCCAGTTGAGTATCCTGCTGGACATGGGAGGACAGGTTGGTCGCTTGTTTTCTATGAAAACAATTTGTTTAATAACATCACAATCAGACAGCATAGATCCTGGACGGGCTCGTGGATCACCAAGTCAGAGTCAAAGCATCATCATTGCCACCATTACCGTCACAGTGTTTCCCGATAGATTAATTTGCATCAATGAAAACAGGTCATGCATGCATAAATATTCACAATACGCAGAATCATCGATGCATTCATATTCATTTGCACTTACTTTTCATAGCCAGGAGGACATGCTAGAAAAGAAATAAAACTGAAAGCGCCACGGGTTAGTTTTGCTGTGGTTTTTTCTTGTCAAATCCAATCTTTTATTGGATGCGTCATTCGCAGATAAACATTAAAACACACAATTTATTTATTTGCATAATAATCTTTCCCGACCACAACTCTGTCATAATGTTTTCTGCTGTAATCCAAAGTAAATATTTTTTTTACGAAAATGTGTAAATCGCAGAATTATACTTATAAATATCTAATAAGCATGTTATCTTATGTCATGTGTTTTTGATGCCATTGGGATTTACTTGTGCTAACGAAGAAATGGCAATGAATTGAAAAACATGCATAAGAGCTTTGAAGCCTAGGGGCAACACAACTTTTTATTCATTCCCCTTGTGACGCTTAAGCTAATAAGTTCCTTAGCTTAAGGTCTACTCTACCAGCTAAAAATATGTAATGCTCCGTAGCAAGTAACGTAAAAAAGCAAGTGTACACTTGCTAACATCATAACATTCATCCCTTACGCATGGTGTATGATGATATGAGCATCGGTACGAGTGGCTTTGCAAATAGAAGTCAAGATTTGCCTAAACTCATCCCTCTTGGTGCATTGCCACTTTGCTTATGCCTTTTTGGCTTACCACTTACCAAACCATTACTACCTCGGTTCACTGTAATACAAAGATGCGAGCAGAATAAGGTGCAAAGTGAATGTCTTCTCGTCAGTCTGCTTGATGCTCGCGAGGAGGACAGATCTATGTCTGTCTGCGTCTGTCTCAAAGACCATGCAAAGTGTGAATTGTTTCAGTTTCAGTTCAGCGTACCATGAATTTTAAAGGACTTCTGCTGTCTATTGGAACAGTGGAGTGACTGTGTTTTTGTGTAAAAATCAGAGCACAATTGATGCTGTTGATGGATAGTGTTGTTCATGAATGAGGTGATGTGCGTGAATTCCTGGTGGTGGTAGATTTCTACCAGAAAGGAACAGAGTTATTTTTTTTCGGGTTTTCTCCAGCGTGTACCATCATTTCTTGAACTGGAAGTACTGGATATCCTTGTCAAGGCTGGATTCCCTGCGAGGTTGGTTTTTTGTTACACTTTAAATTAAACTTCTGGAATTGCTTAGAATAAAAGATAAAGAATGCCATTATCAATGCAAAGAAATAAACAAAGAAAAGTCCAGGTTTCGTTTTTTATGCGTGCACAAAGTTCTGGAATTGTCAGTCAGGTATGCAAAGATATCTCTGCCTGTGACTCAGCTCAACTAAACGAACAGTTCTGTGAACACATTCATTTCCTCCATGTCAATTCTCATTTGTGAGTTGAGGAAAGAATGACCAATGACCACGCAAATGAATATGCAATCAGCGACTAGCTGCATATCCCAGTCTATTTACATAATAAATAGATTTTTATAGATATCAAGTATTTTGTTCTAAATCAGTTTTTCCTGTCCACTCAGTGATATCAGTACCTTTTTTGTGGGAGTTGCTGCGGTCTCGGTTGAAGGAGAAGTTGAGAAGTCGGATTTATTTTTATTTGTCTTGGTTTTGTTCAGCTTCTTGGGTTTGGTTTCATTCTTACTTTTACGAGTTCGTGAGTTCTTCAAAAGCTTTAGGTCTCTCTAGATTTTAGATGACTGTTTCGCTTGATTGCCTAGCCCCTTTTCAGGTGACTCATTTCAACTCTCTTCGCGCTTTCAAAAAGAAGTGAGCACGAATAAGAAAATATTTCAGGCGACTGACCATCAACCTAAAACCTGATAACCTCATCATCTCCAACACCGCGTCACATTTTCATTACAATGCGTCTTACATAGGAAAAGTACGTGAAAAGTGGTCAAGTGAACAAGCGGTACCATTTAAGAGAAGAGTCTTTTTCTTTTATATGTCCGACCGTATTTTTGTTCCTTTTAATTCGATATGCCATTCCACGAACCACCTTAAGCGAATGGAGGTAATGTAAAGTAAAGGAGAGTGAAAATATTCCATAATTTGACAGGATATTTAGGGAAATATAAGTGGACTGAAATTAGAGGAGTGCCTTGTAATTCTGATTGAAACTCTGCTGATAGCTGCTTCATAGTCATAAAAATATCGCCACGGTTCAGTAAAAAGCCAAGCCGTCGTCTTTTTTCCACTCCTGCTCTGGTCACACCAATCCCAATCATAAACAAAACGTTTCCTTTTTACATACAACGCAATTCCGATTCATGATTCACATTCTTGGCGTATCTCCATTTTCTCAGTTTTTTATTTAACTTATGTACCAATGCAATTCCTTTGCTGTTGATGGATCATTCGGAACTCGTACACAATAAAAATGTTTGTGTGAAATTACCACAATTTTCTAAAGAAATCGAAAAATTGTTGTTTGATGTATTGATACCTACTTCCTAGATTTATTCAGGTATCTTTTTTGTGTGCACGTTTCATAAATTCTAGCTGTGTACAATGTGTAGTTTTGTACTCCTTTCCTTTTCACAGTTTTTGGGATTGGTTTTTACACTAGTTTAGTAGTAGTTAGGTTGAGAAATCGGCCACGGTATAATAATTATTGCTGGTACATAAAAGAGGAACTCTACACTATTTATTCTATTTTATTGCGAATAGGTAGATGGGACTGGGAGGAGGATGTTTCGGTTTCATTTTCTAATGCAATCTTTCCTTCTCGGCTTGGCTCGTCTTTGTTTAATGAGCATTGATGTTTTTAAGAATTTGTATTGTATAAATATAGCATTGTTTCCTCTAATTTAAAAGTAATTTGGATCTTGAAATAGAACATGAGACGCATTATTGCACTTCGCCGTCATTATCATTAGTACTTCTAAAGAGAACAAAAGCAAACAAAAAACTATCCTCAAGTTTATACAGCAATTCACTTTTGAAACTAGCGACTCATTTGTTTGTTTAATACTTTTGATTTTTAAAGACAGTTCTAATTTCGATTTCTGAATAGGCAGTGTCAGTCAGTGTGCATTATGGATTTAAAGTACAAGCCATTTCAAAAATGACTTTGTATCATTTTGATGTGTGCTAAAGTAAGAAAATGGCATAATAAATTTTCCCGAATAAAAGGTACAATCATTTATTTGCTTTAAAGAACCATCTTACCTGACTCCGGGTAATTTTTTTAACTCTTTTTTCGTCGAGCAGTGGAGCGTTTCCTGCGTGTTCTCATTACTACTTTGATTACTCTGTAAAATGGTGTAAAATGTGTGTGTTTGTGTTTTGCACAGGATAATGTGCAATTTTTTATTTGACACTAAACAAAAATGTAAGAAAAAGGTTCCCTCTATTTTCACATTGTTATACAAACATACATTTTATAATGTGTTTCTTTATCAATTCGACAGTTTTGATATGTGTATAGTACAATACTAACATTCACAATGTAGGTAGGAAAGGCGCTCTGAGAAATGTGGGCCAGGTTTTTTGCTTTTGCACAAACGTAAAGTGAAAAGTAAAAATGTTTTTGTATCAAAAGCATAAAAAACTTGAGTCAATTTGGATTATACCAATTGAAGTGTGGGTTAACAACAACAACAAGAGCTACAGTAACTCGGTTTTGCATGCAATCATTACCGGCTTCAGATTTTGTTAAACTTATTTCCCTCCGAAGAAACCACAGAAGCTGATGTAGATGAGTTGTTTTAAAAGACCTGAAGAAGTTTTTGCAAAGGTAGACAAAATTAGGTTTCTAATCAATGCTCAACGGATGTAAGCAAAGTATGTATAATTGGGGTACATTTTACTTGGTCTTACCACAACGTCGAACCCTTGTAACACATTTCTTTAAATGGGACTTACATAGGCCTGTTTATGTGCTTTTGTCCATCTTGCTTACGGGAATTTACTAGAATTGGAGAATTCGGTTAACTGTACCTAAAAGCTTGAGACATGCAAAGGAGGTATATTTAATTGTGTGTGTGAATCTAAAACTTGAAATTGGCACCTAAATAGTTGTGAAATAGTAACTGTGCTTAAATTCTAAAATATTTTGCGCATTTATTTTGTCGGGAGAGGTCATCATCAATATCATCATGTTCATCATCTATCCCTGATCTGATCATCATTCCATGAACTTATAATTAAATTTTTACACCACACACCTTATAATTTAATTTCGATATGGTCGACATGTAGCAAATTTCATTTTACTTTGTAATTCCTTACATTGTCATTATTTATTTTTATTTACATAAGTTTACCAATTTTTAATTGCTGAACTGTTACTTCATCGAATCAATCGATATCGGAGATCGCATCGATTAAATTAGAAGTCACTCGAAAACAACTTTTGTAGATAAATAATAGCAATGAATTAATTATGGGTTAGCCATTATAATTTGGCTCGGATTCGTGCACAATAATACACTAATATTAATTTTTATAATTATTAGATTATTATTTCTATTTGCATTTTAACTGGCTTGATTGCCATCATGAAGACCGTTGATCAAGGATACGTTGTGTAATGCAGTGCAATGATACGAAGTGATGACCCTTCTGTAATGCATCTTCTTTCTAAATGTCGCTTCTAAACGAAAACCTGTGGGATTGGGATTGATACATTCAAATCAAAGCAAAACATGCGTGCTTCCTTTTGCAAGGTGTAAAAAGATCTTTCAACCTTTGCTCTTCCATTTTTTCAATTCATAAATTTTTGAAAGCATTTTATTTTTGCTCTAGTTTTCTAGTCTCTCGATATCAATAGCTTGCCAATAAAAAGTTAATTTTCTTGAAGGAAAGAACTTTGAAAATCGTTTTGAAGGGAAATAACAAAATAGGAAAATTTTAACAGAAACAACTTCATTCGTTCAACTTCGCTTCTTTTCAAATTTGGCAGTTGAGAGACACATTCGTGACTTAAGGTTTCTCATCTTTATCATCATCGAAATAATAATTTCAAATCTATCCTTACTTAACAGTATAATGAAGAAATGCAGAGCAGGGTGAATTTAATATCAACATCAGCACTCCAATTGCATATCCACTTATCACATCTGAAAGCTTTGCAGTCTCCAACTGACAAAACTTTCTTCTGCTCGCTTCTCTGATCCTCATCAACAACTCTAATCTTCATAGCGCCTTATTGTGAATTCAATTCAATTGACTGCTGCACATATTTTGATTTTTTAACCTGTGAAATTTTTAGAGGTGGATGAATGACAGAAATCCTTTCTTATGGTTGACAAAATAATAGCAAGTGAGCTGAGTGCCTCGGTTATTCACCAGCACAATAAACCATGTTATTCTCTCCTGACTCGCTGCTGATATTTCTGTCAAGAAGAAAATAACCACGACCAAACCATCATCATGCCTATAATTATAATATCGTAGCAAAAAATTATAATAGTACGTTATTGATTTGAGCCAAGTAATGAGTGTGCAACAAGCAGATCCGAAAGCTACTTTTCACACCGCAGTTATTGTAACTAGGCTTCAACCTGCTCTCAGTTATTCACAACTCTCTTTTTGCTTCTCTAACTTGACGAATGACCTTTTATTTTTAGAAACTCAGTTGCTCACAAATTCTGATTGCCAGAAACCATAAAGCCCTCCTAATTCTGTAATTATTTACGGATCTTTGTACTGATTTCTTTCAGGGGGCCTTATTATCAGTGACAAGGTGACATGACTTTGGCATGACCCGGAAAAGTCAATTGTCATCAAAATCGAATGGAATGCGAAGTAGGAACCAATTTTTAAGCAATTACTTGTCACATGTTGTAATCTGGCAAAAGAGGCATGTTTATGTGGAAGAGTTTTTTTGCATCCTTTGTTTGTTGTGAGTGAAGAAATATTGTCTCTCTAATTTACTGTCACTCTTCTTGTCATAGATCCAATAATGGATTCTCAATCGTAAAATACGACCCAGAGAAGAAGTTAAAGTGAATTGATGATTACAACGACACCAAATAGCATTAAAATATTTCTAAGAGCTGGGTTGTTCGTAAAAAAAAAAAATAAAAAATTGGGCGATAAAAAGGAAGACTAAACAAGAAAACGGTGAATAATGACAACTGAAATTGTGGCTGATGGTGATTGAAGGCTACACAATATGTAAACTTCAGAACATTCTTTGATGACTGATTGCTCTGCTCATTCATCTCGTCATTTTTGTGTGTACGATATCACTGCATTACAAGCATTTTTGAAGCAGTCGTTTTCATCATCAGTGACATAGAAAAAGTGATCGTGAATTTAAAATAAGAAAAAAGGCAAAAAGAAAAAGCCGTAAAGTTAGCGTCAGTGGTGAGTAACTAAAAGAACGGGCTTCACGCAAATTAACCTTTTCTTCTTGTTATTGTTCTTCTGTTGAGCTGCGGTGGCTCTAGAATAGGACGAAGGATCGTATAGAAGAGAAGTAAAGCATTTGAGTAAAGAACTTCCATTTGCCAGTCATCGTTATCATCACCAATTGCCACTTTTTTTGCACATGCATGGTTTTACTACAGTTGAACGCTGATGCTCATTGTTCATTGCCTTATTGGATGTGGGCCACTAGGATCGTCATTATGATCGTCTTGCTGAATTATCACATTCATAAGTGCCGAAGAAGGTAATGTACATTGAAGAATTGACTGGTAATGATAATACTAAAACAACTGCAAATGACAACAGAGATATAAAAAAGTTATTCTTCCATCGAATTAAAAGCTTCGTAAAAAGGTATCATTTCATTGGTTTTGTCATTGTGGTAGTGACTTGAAAAAATTATAAATTTATGAGCGAACAAAAGAGACTAATAAATACTTTTCAGCTCAAAATTGTCGCCTTTATCGTTGCGAACCATAATACGAAGTAAGTGCTTCTTGAACACTCTGATTGCGATGAGATTGTGGCATTAACCATAAATCCTTTCTGCTGAAGAAGTCAATTGATTGATTGAATCTGAATTAATTCTCTTAAATCGTCTTTACCTAAATATTTTTTGATAAAGAAACTCATTTGTCAATGACTGCATTTCTAAAACTGTGTCTATGTGCGACATGGTTTCCAATTCTCTAGAAGGATTGTTATTTGTTACATGTTACATCATGCCCCACAAAAAGAGACGATTTAATGTTTTGTCAACTTTTTTAGCCCTACCAAGGACTAAACACTACTTTGAATATGTAATGGAATTAATCAAAACCTAACAACGGGGACAATGACGCAATAAAGTATGTGACAATTGAAAAAGTGAAGTAATGAGTTTCGATAAAAACTAAACATTGGTAATAAGAATTGATCGTCTATCCTCGATTCATTTGATTGCGTTTGCTACTTACTGCCTACAATTTGAAACAACAAATGTGCCTTTCGTCTTTGGAAACTATAAAAAACTATACAATGCAACAACGGCTGAATTTTACAGCTTAACACATCTGTAAAAATAGAACAGTAATTCCTTTGCAGAAAAGAAGTCGCTTCGATTTGAGTACTTTTTTGCAACTATTTACAATTTCTAATTTTTAGGTTCATTATTCAAAGTTATACCAACTGTTGGTTTTTCATGCAACCAAACACAGGCAAAAGCTGGCTAGTCTAAACTAAGACAGCATGTTTTTTTTTCGAAGTTGGAAAGACACAAGATAAAGTGTTTCACCAGTTTAACGGTCAGTTTAATGTTGCATTCATACAATGCAGTAGCAGCTACTAGAAGCTCATTAAACTACTGCTTTACCACCTCAAAGCCAATTGGCAGACACTGCATAAATTCTTGACGATTGTTTTACAAGAAAGATGGCAAAAATATTGCGTTATTATTACCATTGCTGTTCTTGTTAAAGACGATCCTTTTCTCTAACTAAATAAACTAAAGTAGTATTTTGTAATACTTACTTTTTCAGGCTGAGCGTAAAAAATCGGCAAATTTGTTGAGTGAACTTCACCTACCTACCCAATCTTAACCAGACGACAGGTGTCCGACGTAAGGAATTAGATGCAAAGAAAAGAAAGCTCATCTCATCGCATCTCATCATTTTCCCGTGCCACCAGCTTAACTACCTACCGAAAACCTCTTATCAACATCTGCAACAAGTTGCAAGAAAAACTTCATTGAATTTTCTGCAGCTTTCGGAGGTTGAGCTGGCTGGGCCCAACTTAGTTATCCTATCCACGGCCAACATAAAATTTTCATCATAATCATCGTGATTCGTAATAATCATAGAAACTCATCATAATCATCAACTTTATCCTCATCTGCAAGAAAGAAAAACCACAAGGACTAACTCCTGATGAAACACTTGAAAAAAATTATACCATATCTGTCCATAAAAAGGCAAAAAATGGAATGAACAATTTTCCGTTGTGTGAGTGTGCACGGTGAGGACTAAAAGTGTAGAAAATACTTTTTCAAAAAGAGCAAATGAGACATGTACACAGACATTTAAAAGTTTATTACATCACATCACGCGTTAAACTGTACAGGACAAGTGTAGACAAAGGAAAGATTAAGCAAAGCAACAGTGTAACAACAAACAATGCAAGAGTAGAACAGACAATATTCCACGGTTTGCACAGAGTGAAAAGAAAGAATGTGGATCTTGGATGGCTCACCTACCTGCAACAGACAGCAGTGTGCACATGAGTGAATTGGATCCGTCATAATAATAACAACACAACAATAATAATAATAACCATCATCATTATCATCAAGAGTCAGTCGTGGTGTGGTAGTGGTGGTGGTGCACACCAAATATGCTAGATTGGATAAAGTACTAAAACCTAATAAGTCCTTAGAATACTCGGGACTCACTCAGCATAAAACGGAATCTCTGCCTTTTCCTCATAAATCACAAGGACCACACAATAGAGAGAATCATAAAGACAAGAAATGTGAATTGCATTTACCTCGCAATTTGCTACGGAGTGGCCTCTTTGAATTTTGAAGATCCTAAGAAAGAAAAAAATAATCTTACAACCATTTATTTGAAAAAGAATGAATGAGTGAATCGTGAAAACCTCAGAAATGTTATGTTATAATAGGACACGTAATAATCTGGGAGAAATATTTTGAAGAGCTGGACAATATAAGAACAGCTAGATAACTGAATTTAACAATGTTTTAAGCCTCATTTATTTTGCATTCTTTGTGAAAGGACAATGCTCGATTCTTTTCCTTTCTAAATTTGTCTTCGCGAGGTGTATCGAAAAGAGACATTTATTTTCAGATAATTAAAAACCGCAAAGTTGCGCATAAATCATTGAGGAAAAGATACTTGCATAAATAATTTTGTCTGTTAGAGAGTTAGTTGGGACAAAGAAAAGAAGACGATAAAATTTTGATTGACGTCTTTTTAATATCTTTGCACCTGTTAAGAAGACATTTTTATTGTTTGTGTAATTGAAATTGAAGACATTTGAAAAGTGAAAGAACGGTGTATATTTTTTATGCTCAAATTTTCTCTTTTTTCCTGATTCGTCCCAGCGGTTTAAAAATACACACCTCAGTTAGGGTTACACGGTGGTGGTGGCAATAGGCTGACACTTTTGTAACTCCCACCATTCATCCATACCTCTGAAAATTAGCCCACAACCACATTAAAAACGGTGCTCAAGCGAGAGTCAGGAGAGGAAGAAAAACGAGAGACTAGAAAAAGATAAATCAGTGAAAGTGAAGCAAATCTACATATGACCAGCTTCATCGTTACTCTACTGTTATCATTATTATCATTATCGTTGTCACTGCCTCCAACACCCGCACCACGTCCCCAGAAGCGAAAATATTCACATAATCTTGATACCATAAAACAACTGTCATTTTCGCCAGCAGTATAAGAAAAACGTCTTGAGTAAATTCGGTTCGTTGCCTCATCTTTACCACATTTTTATCATCAGCTACATCATAGTCCTTAAGCAACAATCTAATCAGAATATTTCTGTACCACACTACACTCATGTAAATATCTATGTAATATGATTATGATTACATTATGATGATCATCATCGTCATCGTCAAAATTTCTTCCTGCGGTTTACAACAACTGTTAAACGAGAGGAGTGCTCTTTATTAAAAATATTTTGATGTTATGTTTGGTACTCGAAAAGGAAGGCAGAGACCAAAAAAATCGTGTGCGAAGTGAGTGACTGAATGAAAATGAAAAGTGGGAACACTTTAGATAAATTTCCCTGCAGCTTATTTTAGAAACGCTCCTGTTATTTTGTTACAACAAACCGATAAAGCTTTTATGTGCCTTTTTATGTGACTAACAGCGATAAAACTGAAAACCATCAATCTATCAACTACAAATCTTGTGTTGTATGACGACTTGTGGCGTGGTGTTGATGAAACTTTGTTATTGATTTGTGTGCACAGTCAGTCGCCACGCTTCATTGAATGAAGGGAATAGCCGCGTTCCTTTTCCTTTCCTATTTCATCTCACCCTTTAAATTTTACTATCCGTCAACTCAACCGTCACTTTTGCCTCAAAAGTGTAGTTTCATTTTTTGAACATGTTAACAAAAAATGACGAGTTTATAGTTTGTCAATTGCTGACTGTTGCTGACGTTGCCGCGACAGAAATTTGACTGTGCCTCCATTCGTGTAAAACGACAGGTAAAACTCATTCACACAGAGAGACATCAGCGATACTGGTTGCTAGTGGCAAGTGGCAAAGTGGTGGGAAGACGGAAAAATATTCAGGTTGCGCAACTTGAGTGAATTTATTTTGTACAGTTATTCCGTTTCGTACGTGCTATTGCTATTCTTACTTTACTTACCCTTAATATTATTAAGGTTAACGAGACCATAACTTCATAAACGTAATATTATTATTGTATTCATTTCATTCATATATGGATACGTCAAAATAATACCTTTTCACGTTGGATCATCGCGTGGGAGAAAAAAAATACTATTTTACTTCACTTTGCATGTCTACAATGTGGTATCTGCAATATCGTAATTCAAACTGAAATGAGACAGGAAGTTGTCCTGCAAAAGCTACCAGGAGCGAGATTATTGTTGTAAAAAGGCGTAGAAACGTGAAAAAAGTAGAAAGAAGAACAGATGTGCTTCTAAATAACTCGTTCGTAGAACTGCGGAATACAGGAAGAGAGAAAAAACCGTCGACGAAGAAAGAAAAAAAGAAACGGAGTAATAAAAACAGACAGGGGGAGACGAACTGCTTTCACATTTAGTGAACTTGGAAAAAACGTCAGACATCATAATCATTGCATCGCATTACATTTAACTATCCCTTTAAAAAAGCTCATCGCCTCATTATCGTGATACTGGTTTCCGGAAGGAGAAATTGAAAATACATTCAGAGTATTTATATTACAGCGGAACGGAGCGGAGCAGGGAGCAAGCACAGCTCAGAAGCACAACACATACACCACGCACGTAATAAAATGTCACTATCCGGAAGTGTGAAAATGTTGAAGTCTGCCGGGTGCAACCTATCCGACTCGGGGAGCACGCGGAGCACAAAGTTCCGATTTCTTTCCTGGAGTCCGGAAACATATCCCTTGCGCGAGTTTATCAACATCTTCCCTCTGCCAAGGGTCATCAGAATCACAAACAGCGAGGATGCGGCTCTTCTCAAAGCGCTGATTCTGCCCGCAGATGTTGACATTACTCAACCGCTGCTCATCTACAAAAAATATAGAACTGTCAAAGTCATGGGGAAATGCTTGAAAATTCAGAAAAATGGCAAGCTGAAGGAGAACGGGCCATCTGTCGTGATTCCAGATTCCTTTCCTGGTAAGTTAATGTTTTGTAACTTTTCTTTTCGCTTCCTTCTAAGCTTACTACCGATATCGTTCCCATCATCACAAAATGCAGATGAGCTTGAGTTTGGTTTAGTTTTCTAAGCCTTGTGATCTTTATCTATATTTTTCTTTCTTCTTGCACACAAAGTGCGTATAAACAAATAAATGCATGAAAAACGTCTCATATAATAAAACTTTACCATTTTTGTCGAAATCTCCTTTACTCATCTCTCCAACAACAAACACACACGCAGCTCAGTCAGCTCAGAAGACAAAATGTTCCTTTGAGGAAAAATGGGAAGAAGTGAGGCGAAGTGAAGTGGAGATGAAGTAGGATTGCCATAATAAAATACATATAATCGTTTGCAACTGATTAATACTGTACAGTACGAAATGTCTAGCTTGAGTTCTCTATTTCGTTTTGGCCGAGACGCCCCTTTGCGATTTTTGCATTGTGTCTTCGTCTTCCTTACTTGATTCAGTGGTATTTTGCATAATATCATCATAATCTAGAGAAGGAGAAAAAACTAACTGAAACAGCAAACAGTCGATGCAGGCATGAATGAATGAATTATGAGGATGAATGAATCATCCCCTTGGAGTGGAGCAAGAAAAGGAGAATGTGTAAAGGTTGCAATAAATTATTGCGTGATCTATGATACTTGGTTTTTCATGTGTCTTTATGTGCATCACTCTTATCACAATTATACGAAAACACTAACATTTGAATTCTGTGGAAGAGGACAGGTAAAGTCCAAACAACACTGAACAGCTTTTACAACGAAGAGAACAAATCTGAAGAGCATTTGTAAAAATGCATATCAAAGTCTAACTGTGACTGTGATTGCAACTACCAAAGGCGATCAACCTCTGGGCATTTCCTTCAGGCTTTCCATTTCATTTTGGCCACACATTCTCTCTGTTTTGGTTTGGAGCTCTCATTCATTTTTGTTG
Source organism: Cyphoderus albinus (assembly GCA_021029165.1). Lineage (NCBI taxonomy): Eukaryota > Metazoa > Arthropoda > Collembola > Entomobryomorpha > Paronellidae > Cyphoderus > Cyphoderus albinus. The sequence continues at coordinate 7,720 of VYYJ01000141.1, read as the reverse complement.
ATTGCTAAATTGTTACACAACATCAACAACGACAGTGTAACAAACGGGAGGTATTTTGTGGCAACAATCGGCTTGCAGTGAAATAAAATGGTAATCGTAATCATAATCATGAACGTAAACACGATGATGATTCAAACCAGTGATAAGCAACCAGACAGGACAGGACGTTTCATGATTATTATTTTTAAACACCTCACTCACTGCTTCCTTTCTTGTTGCATAATATGATGAAATGAGATTTTTCTCTTACCTTCCTTAATTTTTTATGAGTTTATTATCACATTTGAAGTCACAGAAATGCGCCTTTTCTCACTTAGGTGGCTATCCGTCACATCCCTTTTTGTCAACAGCGCCTTAAAATGCAATTTATTTAAATTCAAAAGAACGAATGCCAATAAATATTGTCGATTGTTGGGTATTGATTGGCCAATTTTCATTTTCAATGATCTTAAGTAATCATCTATTCCTGTCTTGTCTCAACTCATCTCAAACTGAAGATGCAGATGAAAAAAGCAATAATTCATTTTTGTTTCTCTTGTAGTTGCATTCTTATTTTTATTTCATTTTATTTCTTCGCAGTGATCATTAGCCTAATCATCATCAATAATCATGCTAAATAATGAGAGTCAGCAGAATTATTTGTGGTTTGGAATGTGAATTAGAATCAGTTACTTTAGGTTTATAGGGTGCAGAAATGAAAATGAATCTTCTTTCTTTACCTCAATTCATTTTTTGTTATGTTATGACTGACCTGACTGCTGTTATGTTTAGTCGTTCCCTTTTTAATTTCCTTTCCTAGAACATGGCCAATGTAGGTAAAAAACCATTCATCATCATCACCATCATCACGCTATCACTCTTCTTCTCTTCTTCCCTCCATCCCTCCGCATCACCATCATCTAAAATACGGATAATTATTGTTATTACTGTTTATGCACGGATAATTTATGGGATAACCAATTTATACCAGCAGAGTGAACCCATATTGGTTAGCATAGCAGGTTGTTTTTTCGGAGGAAGAAATGGGAAATCCATAAATAATTTTTGCTTTAACCGCAATCAAGTACCTATTTATGACCATTTTGCTTTGCTACTTTGGCATGCAAAAATTCCTTTCATTATAGTATAATTCATAATGTAGCAACATTAAATGATGTGGGATGCCATCATAATAAGCGATAATACAATCTCAATTCTCAGGAGGACGCCGCAGTCTCATCCTTCCTCATTTTTAATTATGCCTTCCATCGCGTATCACCCTTTAAATTCTCAATCCTATCAGCAAATCATGCATGACCGTAAAATGCAAAAAGAACAGTCAATGGAATGGAGGTACTTAGATTGAATAATTGCGTGTAAACTTCTAGATTATTCGCACACATAATAAAATAATAATAGTAAATGAAATCCGTGCTGCAGGGGATTGTCTAGCTCACAGATAGTTCGTTTTCATCTGCTTGCTAAGAAACTAAAGGAATTCCATTACAACTGTAAATGGTCAATTCGGATGTTTTCTGCAACTTGGGCGGATATAGTAAACATGAACACATGAACTGTGCAATAAATTTCTACGAGTTACTTCCATAATGTTTCAACTTAGGGAGGATATCTTAAGTAATGAGAATTTGTAATAAAGTTGCACTTTTTCCTTAATTTTATTTTACCCTTTTCTTACCTGCAGCGTTTTTATTCGAAAAAAATAGAGAACCCGTAATGTAATAATAATGAATAATGGATGAAACTTGACAGGGGAAAGGAGTCGCGACGACTTCTTTTCTTCTAGAAAGGATTAAATCGTTAGAGTGATTAAAACGTTTTTTATTAGGATTAAATAGCCACAACCAGAACACTTCGTTCTCATATTATCAAAGAATAAAAATGAGTTGATAGTGAGCCAATCAAGCAAGCAATGAGAAAACGAGAAGGAATGTGAAGTTGAAAAGTAAAAGAATCGGGGAAATGAAAACTGTATTAGGCAATTGTATACAAATGGCATTATTGTTGCGTCGCATTTCATTGCATGCGTAAGAAGAGAACGGTTGAAAATTCTAAATTGCTTCATCTCATTCGACAAGTCATTTTAAATGATGTGCCGAATGCCGATGCTTTAAAAAAAGTCTTTTTGAAAAAATTGGTCCGACGTCCGTGCAAAATTGTAAATGTATTGCATTGCAAAGCCGAATTAGAGTATGATGTGATTGTACCGTTACTTTTCATTTCTCACAAAAACGAATGAAATTGAGAAATTGTGTTATATTACGTTATATAAATGAGATTTGCAAGCCCACTAAAAATTAGCCAGTCTAATATTCAATCTTCATTTCTTTTATTCATTAAAATAGCGCTAAAATGGAAAGGGAGACGAGTAACTTTTAAGTTTCCCTTAGGGTTTAACTTAACCAATCAATAATAATCATTGAATCGTGGCCATCTTTCAATTTGCACACATACATACATATCAAACCCAAATGTCATTCTTATGAATACTAAAGTCCTGGTTTGATTCATTCATGAGCAAGTTACATTTGCATGACCGTAATTTGACGCAAAGAATGAATAAGAAAAAAGGTGTTGGTCACTCTTCTTCTTCTTCTTGAGCCCCAAATTTTCCTGTGTCCATTTTAAGAAGTCGTATCTAATCTGAGGTGAGTTTGAGAATGGATTGTGAACTGAAGTAGGCTCGAAGTCTGGGAGCAACAAGTGTGCTCTAGTGGTGTGGTGGCTGATTGGTGGTGTCATCATTCCAAAAATATTTTACAGTCATCCGTCACTCAACTCACCTCGCCTACTACTAAACCAAAAACCATAGCCAACAAGAACGATCTAAACGACCACACTGCACTGACTACACATCACCCTGAGTAACAATGAACCGTGATTTAAGACCTTTCCCAAATAAATACTGATTAGTACTTTTTGTACATAAAAATGCCAACCAGAGAACAAAGAGACGATTTTTTTCAAGTAGACTGACAGAAAATGTAAATTCGTCCCCCGCTATAAGAAACTGAAATAATTCAGAACTAAACTGTATTCCATGATCAAGTCTTTCATTATCTGTGGGTAGGGTAGGTATATTGAACTCCGGGATGAAATTTATTTTATAACTGTTTACTCGACTGTCTATTCGATACGATACAACTTTTTATACCGAATTCATTTAGCGCTGTCAAGTGTGTCTGGTGAAGTAATAAATATGAGATATTACAGCAGCAAAGATTAGAGCTAGACTTAAACCTCTCAAAAGCCGTGAAGTGATTCATGATGATTATTTTTCATGGCTATCAAAAGAGTTCTTTTCTAACAAGGGAAAATGTGTCTTTTTGGTAGAAAATGAGTGTTTTTTAGAAGTAAAAAGAGCCTTGCCTACCCCAACGGGATTGATGTGGATGATGTATTACTCAAGCTGCACATTGTATGTAATAGTAATTTAGAATGTCCTTGTAAAAGGAAGACGATTTTGACTGATCACTTTTGTAATATGACTTTTAAAGATTTATTTAAAATAAGTTGCTTGATTGCATTGGCGTAATACTTGGAAGCTCAAATAACGCAAGACAAAAGACGTCATCTTGATGGTTTCACTGCAGTCATGCAATTTTATAGTTTTTCTCTTGCCGTGAATGGAAGCAGAATAATTCAACTGATTTGCATCTTTTGTTTCGACTAAATGAATGAAATGTTTAATGGATGAAAATGAGCAAAAAGTAGAAAATGGAGTGATCAACAAAAAAACTGATGAAAAACAATGGAGATCGAAAATTATTTAAGGTGAACATCATAACATGCATGAACATGAAGGATTGCTCTTTAAACAATAATTTAGCTTGATAGTCATTTATGTTATTTATAAATACATACATTTAGTCGAGGTTATAATTACACACTAATACTTTTTTCTCCTTATCATCGCCATAATTACTTTCATCAAAAAAGGATGAAGAAATTTATGATGTGTTGAGGTTGATCACCAATCCACATATACATACATACATATGCAAAACCGATTTGTAAGTATGTACATTAACAAAGTGAAGTAGGATGTTAACGTTAACAGATGACAGAATAAAATGGTGCATGTTTTTTTCCAACATTGTAATAATAATGAACGAACAAGAGTGAAATGTGTTAAATGAATAGTTATCCAGATCTTGATTGAGATTCAATTCATCCGCATTAAATCTTTACTTTAAGTAGGTACATAAGTTTTTCTATCTGCAAAGTTATAGTAATTCGCAGTGACGGTTCCTGGGCACGAGCACGCTCTAATTTATACCCTTTTATGAGAATTCAATGTCACATCCAATCATCTGATAAAGGTTAATTTTTCTTGGCATTTGGCAATTGCTATCTCCACCGTGAGCAATTACGCAGTGAGCAGGACAGGTGACCATCCTCATAAAATGAAGATAGGGCTATGACCACGACCACATGCTAATACAAGAGAGAACAAGATTATTTAGATATTTTGAGAAAAAGAAAATCAAAGTGTTTTCGATTTGTCATCTATCTTGTGAAATTGAAAAGCAGTTTTTCCTTAAAATTTATTGTATCCCAATATAATTATCTAGTTAGCCAAGTTTGTCCAACCTCTTGCTTGTTTGGCTTTCCATCTCACTCCCTTTGAACTCTCGCGTTGCCGTTTGTTTGTACCTTGTCACTTCTTAGCTCTATCTAACCCTCGAGTGTGAATTTTGACGAACCGATAAAAGAGTTTTCTTTTACGACGAATGAAACGAACCAGAAGAAAAATGGAATTACTGGTTTTGTTCCTTCAAATTAACTTTTTTTCCGCATATTACTTTTATTGCTTCTTTTTTACACATGTTGGGAGTAAAAACGTCTGTCTAATTACTACATGTTCATAGGTGCGTAACATGTTGTCAACTGACAAGCATCCATTATATTTATGTTGTGGGCAGTTGACGGAAATCGTGTGCGCTTGAAATTTGATAATCATATTTTATGCATCTTGAAATATGTTCATAAGTGCAAGAAAATGCATGGAAAACGAAAAGAGTAGGTCCCATGTGGTGGATATCCCAGTATTGTACTTTTATGCGAGATCGTCACACGAGCTGTTAATTCGTGAAGTAACAAATAAGGTCACGCTTTTTTCATTCTTTGAAAAAAATCTTCTCTGCTATCTATTCTGGCCATCGTCATTTTTATTACTTGCGTAGCACCATTGGTGTTTATTTGGGCGTGAATTTTTTATTGGCTATTTCGATATTGATACGATCATTTTATTACTTTACTATCCTTCCACTACTGTTGCACAGTTTTTGTTTTTAGAATTTTCTAGGTTTTAATAGACGATATAGACGATATCGGCCGTCACCTCTGGTCAGGTGGTCAGACATTGAAACCAAGCCTCTCTGTCAAATTCTAGAAGTATTTAACTGTGTTTGCAACCGCTTTTGTTTCTAGTTTTTTCACCAAATAAAAAGTGTCCTTTAATTTCTTGAGCTTTTAAATTTTCTGGCACTCAATTTTTAATCGTCTATCTCACTCACGAGTCAAAAAATTATGCTTGCTACTGTAATTTTGAATGTACACACATATTTTATGATAGTAGTACGCATGTAAAATATTTATATGCTTACATACATGGATCAATATTTCATCAGTTGCGAATCAAGTTGATATCCAATTATCTCGAGTGAAGTGAAGAATAGCTGTCTTTTATTCACATTTTTGTCAGAGATGGCAATATTGATAAAAAGAAAAAAATCTTGAGAAATTTTTAAGGGACATGCATCTCGATAGTCAGAACTGTCCTTACTTTTCACCTGTTGCGTGCAACAAGTGTGTGCAATATAAGGGCAGAAGGACGGCCTGAGTATGCTGATTGCAGATGTGGCTAAAGCTGAGTGGGACATAATCTTTCCATATTTTAATGAATCTATTTTCTTTTTCTAAACTAAACTGCACAGTAGTATTTCATATTGCACTTCATAACAAAAAGTATTAAAAAGGCGACGAAGAACGTGCTTGACATAAAATCGTGATTTTGTTGTTTATACACTCAATTTTAAGGAGAAACGATCAAATTATTAGGCAATAAGAACAAACGGCTCAACACACAAGGTAATATAAATATATACGTACCTAAATAGCTTTGTAGGGTATTCACAAGATTTTTACCCTTCTTTGGCATGTGCCACAGGAAAGTCATCTTCTCGAGTATTTATTTTTCTTAAGAAGATTCTTTGGTTGGACTTTGCCTTTAGCGGTGAGGTGACTCCTTTGGTAATTAATGACGAGTGCCAAGAAGTTAATAACAGTTACAACAATGCACACAGTCTTTGCGAAAACAACGTCGTCACACGCTTGCTTCATGTGTGTGCAAGGTAAAAATGCAGTAGTGGTGGCATTTATTTAGTAAAGGCATGGTCATTATTATTATAATGACATGTGAGACCCTTCAAGAGTTCATCATTTCATTACAAGATGAGAAAAAATAACCTGCCGAAATCTGCTACTCAGTCTGTGAATAATTTTGACAAAAAAATTGCTGTTGGTTTTGATACGGTAGGCACTATAAAATAATCATTTTCATTATAAAAAATTATGTTCGATACTAGTCAATTGCAAGCTGGTTTTAGGTTGGTTGGTTTTTTTGGAAGGATTGTTAGGCTTCTTGTAGCTGCCAGTTGCCATCAACAGGTACTGTTTTTATATTCAAGATCCGTATTTTTTGGGAAGCTGACAATAAACTTTCTTTTCAAATTTTCGCTTAATCAACATCAGCACAGCACAAGAAAAAAGGTTTATTCCGTATTATGTTTTATTAAAAATTAAGAAAGATTTTTCTTTCAAATTCAATTTTAAAATTGTTCTCAATTCGACTGTGTACTGGTAATGAAATGATTGGGGATATTAAGGTTTAATTAAAATCATGTGGTCAGATTTTGCTTCTGGTGTCTGCGATAGGTACTCAAGTTGTAATTGGGCACTAAATAAGTGTGCAAGGGAGGTTCCTTCTTCCTGTTTAAAAAATAACAGTAGCGGAAAGCCAGTAAAATGTGAGTCGTAATTTTTTTATTTTTTCATTGATTGAATAAAAAAATTAGTTGTGAGTAACCGTGTAACTAGTGAATTTGCAAATTCTGGTCAAATGGATGGTTGCAGTCACAATGATTAATTGTTTATAGCACATTTTTTGTATACATTTATTTACTTGTATTTTTAAGTCTGAAAATGGACTTTTCTTTCTTTCTTAAAAACACCACTTTTTATACAAATTGACTAGTTACATTTACATTTATAGGAGAAATCAGCATCTCACAAATTTTCAATTTTCATTCTTGTTGAAATGAATAAAAATCCCATTTTTCTTACCTGAAAAAGAAATTAATTGTAGTGATGTGCATTTTGTACTTCTGTTGTGGTAGTAAGTTGAGGAGCAAAAAAGGTTCCCGACTGGCAACGACAGTATTTGGACAAGCTGTGAGGTACCTGAAAATTAGCATTAGTAGAAAGAGTGTTGAGTGGAGCTTTGTGTAATATAAACTGTTTTTTTAAAATAAAATATTAATTACTGAGCTTCTCTCTTTCCAAGCAGAAATAAAATTATTATGCAGCTCTGAAGCTTAAATGAAGCTAGAAAATTATTCTATTTGTATAAATATTTTTATTTAATTGTCAAAATATTATTTTTCATGAAACAATGAAAAACTTGATGAAGTAGTTTTTTGCATGTACATAAAGTCCAGAG